>CM029115.1:14992500-15275000 GCA_016859345.1 Istiophorus platypterus
AAATATTGCTAATTTTAGCAATTTGACAGCAACTGATTTTGGTCTTGCTGCGTCCTCTGCTGTATATCTACTCACTTTATAATTCAGTTTAAAATTATTTTTTTTTAAACTGGAAACACATTATAATCACTTTGCATAAACTCTTATCTGCTGCAGAAGCAGTCTGGAAGATACGCCAGAACACTATTTTACATCAGAAGTTGTGTGGTTGCACGATTTTATCTACTTAATCATTTCAACTCTAGAGGCGTCAATGTGTTTAACAGAAAGTGCTTGTTGGACGGTTGTCCCGTGTCAGAAACCCCATCCCCCCCACACCTTTTTTGATAATGGGGGATGCTGTGTCCACCAATTTTTTCACATGGTTGGAGCTTACAATGTGACATCGCAGCCACTTCATGCAGCAAATTGGCCAGGTGTGTGGAGATGGCAAAGTAAGCAGGAGTTGAATGTCTTGCAAGCTCTCTTTTTTCCTTTTCGACTGCACAAGCCAGTGGAACACTTTGAGTGCCTTCAAGGAAAGATTTCCAGAAAGTGTAAACATCGCAACCTTCACTATGATGGAGGGCTTAAGAGAGTGAAATACTTTGATTTTTATGCATGTACCATTATGTGAAATGGAACGTTTGAGATGTATTGTGAATAATTTCATGCACATTATTACATTTTTTTGTAGAAAATTGTGCTCTGGAAGACTTGACTAAAAATCTGACTACTTTAACTTATGTTGAGTGAATTTGACCAGTGCTCATCTGCACAGCAGGGGTTTACGTTCATGGACCCAGCCAGGTGTTCTCATGCTGAAGAAATTGAACAGTTGGTCTCATATGACAAAGAACTCACTCAATTTAACATGTAAACAGGAGAGGCAAATGAGTAATTTTCCACATTATCCTAATTTGAAATTTTTAGCTCTCAGTTACCCATGTGGCTGTGAGGCCGTGTGGCTCTGTGCTAAGAAAAGCCTCTTAACATTTAATATACGCTTGATCCTGCTGCTAATAGACTTGCTGATCTAAGTAGGTTTATGATTACGGTCAGCCTCTGTCATACAAGTACAAAAGCTGAGCTTTTTTCTTTTTGCATCTCTATATCATAGTTGTGGTCTGGAGGATTAAAAGAACTTTAACATTGTAGGAATACATTGTTGCTGATGTAGACCAGCACCGCATGTTACATTGTGGTTTTGATTCATGAAAATGAACCAGTGAAACCAGGGCTTCCCAGCTGTTATCCACTTGGGACCCAAATAGAGTACACTGAGTTTCACCCTGTGACCCAGGCTTATTAAAGCGCACATACTCCCTTGTCATGCAAAGACCCACAAGAAATGGAGCTGTTGTCCATTTTGGGTTGTGATCCTTACTTAGAAGAACCTCTGATCTAAACCATTCAGTTATCCATGCAGACATGTTCCAGTTCACTTTCTGGCCACTTCCACAACAGTGTCTTTAAACCGCTCCAACTACACTTGACCTGACAGAGAATAGGGCGTTTCAAACTGCTGGAATTCCTGATAGGTCATGAAGGAAACACTTATAAAGCATTAAAAACATATTGTGGTCTTGAACCCGGGCTTTAAGTGTTCATTGTAGCCAGAGATGGAGGTGGGGACACTTGTAAGCCATAATTTCCTCTGAATGCCAGTGAGACCACAGTAAGACCCAGACATACACACACACACCCACACACACACACACACATACACACAAAACCCTCCCTTTTCCCATTCAGTTCACCATTCATGGTCAGTTAAGTGCCGAGGAGGAAGAGAGGACCAGGCAAGATCGTTTCTAGGAAACGTTAGCTAACATAGAACAGCTGTTTTTCAGCTCAGCACAGCAAGCTCACCAACCTGTCCACACTGTGGCTTCATAGAACTGACTTTATAACCTCCAAACCTACTTTCTAACTGACCTCCAACCCCAACATCTGGTGTTTCCAAAATCACTTGTATATTTTTGGTCAAAACAACAAATTCCCTGTGACTGCACTTAAATACAGAAGTTGTCGCATTCCTTTACATCGGTTGAAAAGTGAATTAATGGTTAGCCGCTAATGTGAACAACTACAGTGTCACCGGTGCTGCAGAGGTTTTGTTGTTTTCATTCTTCCTAAATGATTAAAAAGAAAAATTCATTAGCAGCTGGCTTGTAACAGGCAAGCTTTAACTGATTTGCCATAAACTGTTTGGAAACCTGATTGCACTTTTTCCCCCCGTGTTTTTCTTTTCTTAAACTTGTGCTGCCACCTTGTTGGCTTTATGTTGCAAATTAACGGGCATTAAAAGTATTTTTTAATGTAAACTTTTTCTGACACTGACGTTATGAATGTGTCTCTTTTTCTCTTTTCAGTCTTCAAGGTAACAAGTGTCAGATGACCTGTGACCCAGGGACTTACTACAACGGCCACAGGAGGACCTGTGAGCCCTGCCATCGGGCCTGTGCCAGCTGTGCAGGTAGGAAGTCAGGAGCCATTTAACAGTGAACTAGCACCACTTCTGTTAGAATTACACTAATATCTAGGTCAGTGTGTAGTTTTGTAGACATATTAAGAACACTTAAGAAGGATTTTTTTTGTTTATCATCTGATTTTAAATGCCCTAAGAACATCCCTGAAGTGTGTGTGTGATCATGTTTTTTTTTTTTTTCCAGGCACAGGTATAGAGGCGTGCACTAAGTGTGCGGAGGGCTACTTACTTGAGGACTGGCGGTGTGTGTCAACGTGCAGCACTGGTTACTACCTGTCAGAACAGACCTCAGACAACGGGCAGGTGCAGAGGTCCTGTAGGAAGTGAGTCAGCACACTTCCTGCCAACACCTCTACACCACAGTGAAATACTTATAGATCTCCAGTCTATAGAGATGAATAAGGAAATCTCTTAGCAAGTTCTTTAGCAAGTTCAAGTGCATATTTACTTTAACCCCAGTTTACCCTTTCCCAGCCCTACTTGCATTTCCCAGTTGTCTGGTTTCTCATTTATCATTCCGAGAAAGTGGCCAGTAGTTCATACAGATACTGACATCTCCCATGAAATAGAAATTTTGTTGCACTAAAGCCATATTTATAACTGGGACTCAAATAGGAATGATGAGATGAAAGAAAAAAAAATACAATCAGTCACTGTAACAATAAGAAGAAATATAAGCACCAAACCTATGATAGTGCTCTTTGCTAGAGTTTGAATTTTACTATAAAAGCATGAAACTGTCTCAACTTATATAATTAGATAAATTTGTCAACACTTTGACAAATCATTCAGAACTGCCCTTTAGTGCAGTGGTTTCTGTCCTAAAGATGTGTGCAGCTTTCCCACAAAAATTCCTTTGCTTCACTCTTCACTAATTTTAATCTTGATGAGGAGAGAGGGTAGGAAAAGAGCATGTAAACACACTCATATTCCTATGTTTGATGACAGTTTGATGACTTCTTTGCCTCCTATCAAACCCATAAACCCAAACTCCTTCACAGAGTCAGATATCTTGGCTGCTTTTTTATCAGTCCTTGTGGTGGACTTGCCTCCCTGCTATTTTTCTCTCCCACCTTGAATTATTTATTGCTCACTTGACCCTTTAACTTACTTGATTCCTTCATTCTTTGTCAGCTCCCCTGTGGTCTCAGGAACTGACCTCAGATAAAATCCAATAATTTTTTTTCCACATTTTCACACTGGTTGAATTGTAAATGGGATAACTGTATTTTCTTGTTACCTAATTTTGGCGTTTTGCTCTTAAGGGATTATTTTAGATATTTTATTATCTAGCTTTTCTTGGGAATAACAACTGCGTTCAAAGGTACTATCTTGCTTTACTTTAAAACCTCCTGTTCTCTTCAGTGAGAGAGAGCTGAATATCCTAAAAGAATTGTTCCAACTTTCAGAGAAAGAGAATATGCAAGCAGAGTTCAGTACTGCCTAGACTAGTGTCTAATTCTTCATACATCCATCGCCAGGTGTGACCATAGCTGTTATGAGTGCTCGGGGCCCGGTGAGAGAAACTGCAGCAGCTGTGTCAGTGGTTACAATCTGGAGGCAGGAGCCTGCGTGGTCAGCACCATCTGCAAAGATGGTGAGTTGTCAGCTTTCTAATGATAAGATGCTCCTGATGTCTTTATTTTATACATGTTGAATTAACTCTCATAGGTAATGTATTGTCATAATTATTTTGGTTCACGTCAGTATTTTTCTCAAAATGTTAAGGCCAAAAGTACACAAACTGTGGTCTAATCAAATCATGAAAAGCCTCAGAGGTGCAGATTTACATCTCAACTCTCCCTGCGACTCTGAAGCTACTTTGTTTTTCCACTTAAATTAAATTGTGTTACATACCATAGGGTTTAAAATGAATGCAAAAGGCACCTTTTAGAGAGTAAAAGCTGAGTTTTCAAGTATGGGCTTCCTTTTTTATATTTTGAGTTTTGAACTAACTCTTTGACTAAAACTGCTCAAAGAGCTCTGCTATAGCTTCAAAGCTGGTAGTCTGTCTATCATTTTGACTTTTGTGTTCTTTGTCTAAAGGTCCCATTCATGTTCTGCATATTTCTAATCTTTTCGGGATTTCACACTCACACATTCTTATTGTTTTATTTTAACATAAACTCCCCCCTTTTCTACTTTTCACTGTGTACTGCAGAGGTGGAAAAGTTTCTTGAGGCATCTAATTACTCCTTATCCCTTTTCTTATTTTCCAATTGTTCCATACAATGTGCCCCTCTACAGTAAAGTTCTGATTTCTCTTGCGTCTTTACTCCCCATTTTCTGTTTGCTGTAGTCTTACAGTCTTTTCTGATTTGCGCATGTTTATCTTGTGGTTCTTTTAATGAAAATATTTTTTTGTTTTTCACTAACCAGCTGAGGGGAAGGTCTGATTATGACGCTTTGCCTGTGCTTTGCTGCTCTTGCCATCAGCTTCTAGTTAAAATTAGCCTGTGGCCCAAAAGTCTCCTAGATGGAATGAGATAAAACTTTGAGGAGAAAAATGTTTTAACTGTGTGACCTCTCTGTTGATGAACACTTTGCTCAAAGTGCACACTCAGTCTGTTTCCCACCTTTCCAACTGGTTACATATTAATGAAACTGATTGGTAGCTCAGAAGTGAAGAATATGTTTGATTGCTGTTGATAATTGAAAGAGTTGGCTTACAGACTGGTGGTCCACTTTAAGTTTCATGTGATGCAAAATTACACTACATGAATTTCAAAAAAATCTTCAGTTTGCTAATTGTGTGACGTTTGTTTTCTCTCTTTCTGTTTTTTTTTCTCCCAAATCTGTTTTCCCTCTCTCCTGACATGGATCCAATTACTCCACTGGACTACAATCATTTTCCACCTCGATGAACATCACCTGTGATTGGATCAAAAAAACTCTTCCTCTTACCTGAATCCTCTCCTGACCCATCACATGACTCTGCCTGCCATTCAACCATTTCAAATGGTTCTACCTTGTGTGTTTGTGTGTGTGTGTGTGTGCGCGTGTGTGTGTGTGTGTGTGTGTTTCCACATGTATTTGTGTGTGTGTGTGCGCATGCATGTTTTCTCTCTCCCCTCCTTCCAAACTCCCCCTGTATTTCTTCTTCCTGGTCTGTGGAAAGCAAATGAAGAATCTTGGGCGGAAGGCAGTTTCTGCGTGCTTGTTAAAAAGAACAATCTTTGCCAGAGGAAAGTGCTGCAGCAACTGTGCTGCAGAACGTGCTCGCAAAAGGGGTGACGGGACATATTCACTGGGCGTAAAGGGAGCACAGGGGGGATATGGGGGCACAGGGGGCACCCCTCCTACTCAAGCCCTCCTGCCCACTCATTCACAGTCACATAATTTATAAGAGAATCTGTGCCTCTTAAAGGGACTGCATCGGAGGTGCGATGACAGGACTACAACAAACCTACCTTTTTTCTGTACTGGGACACACACATGTGGTCAGGGTGTAAAATGACTGGGACTTATTTCAAGATCATACGAGCAAATGAAAACAAAAGTGAAAACAAACAAAAGAATAAAAGTGTCGGTATTTTGTGACCAAAGCATCAATGCCAAAATAACTGAACCTTCTTTTTTGTTGCCAGTGTAGGAAGCATAGCTAAAACAGGAGCCACTCAGCCTGTGAAACTCTGTGTGCATTTTTATTTTGGCTCCTCTTCCTCCTCTCTTTCCAATGTTAACAATAAACAGATGGAAAGTGGACATACAGTAGGAAAGGCCCTGGTTTTCTGCCTGTAAATATACGTCAGAGGAAAAAAAAAAAGAAGCTCACTCAGTAATGTGAAAATCATGTCTGTCTGGGCTGACCTTGGCTGTTTACAGGAGGGAAGACAAATTCACACACAGCACAAAGATGCATATATACCCCACACATACACTATGACAATGAACTCAGATGCATAAATCAGCCATCACTTGAAGTTGCAGATGCCACAGTGTCACCGTTTTCCAAGACTGATGCACGTTACTGACCAAAATCACCTCATTTCATTTATTTAAAAACATAAACCTGCCCTCTAAATAGTGTGTGTGTGTTTGTCTTTACTAGTGTCTGTAGAAGAATGCTATTAATTCTTGATGTAAGCCCAGACAGCATTGATTCATTCCAGAGGTACTACAAGACGAGTCAATAGTCATTCCTTCCAGAGCTTTCTGCAGGGAAGGAAACGGTGCAGTGAGTTATAATGAATTTGTGGTACTAGGGATGCACCGATGCCCATTTTTCACTCCTGATGCGGACTCTTGATACAAAACTTTTGCCCAAAACTGAGTATCGATTCCATCCATTACTGTGACTGAACAATTTAAAGCTCCACCATTATTTTGCTGCCACTGGATAAAATAATTGAAAACTAACTTATAGTTGTTACAGGGATCTTCAACTCTTCCACATGTTGGTTTGATTTTCCATGTGCCATATATAACCCTGATAAAGGGAATTTTGTCCAATTGTTATATTTTATCTGTATCGGTGCATCCCTATATGTTATGTTCGCAAATGAAATAGACTTAGAAGTTTCAGACTCTTTGTCATTCCATTTTAATGGCAATGCATATCAACTGAAGTATTGCTCTACACTTTCAACACAGAAGATCAATGATCAGCACAGAGAATATTCTGTTGTTATCATGTTCCATCTGCAGGTAAAGGTCTCTGACAGGCAAACAGACAGCAGACTGCTGTGGTGCAAATCAGGGCTAAGACAGTTTTACTTTCAGTTATTTCAGAAAAGGCATTTTGTCCAAAATTTATATATAGACACATTTGGCATTAGAACTGTGTTCAGTCAACCCCAATAAATGGAAAATGAGGCAAGCAGTTTTTGTTTTCTATACACATCGCATTTGTTAAAACTGAAAGTGAACTGACAACATCACAGCAGAACCAGGACTGTGTCAAAAATGTAAATTCACATTGAGTCAAAATTGTACTTTTCTTACGGCCGGCAGACTTCAGACACCTGGTTTCTTCTCCTGTCTGTGTCTGAACCTTACCTGATGAAAGTCAAAGGTTATTCTGGTGGTGCTGGTTTCTAATAAAGAACAGCAAAAATTAAAAAAAAAAAAAAAAGTTTTAAGATTCTTATTCTGTGTGGGTCTTCACACCTGCAGCTTGAGCATTTACAGTATTAGATGACTTGTACTGTCAACTGGTTATGGTTCTTGATGATTTGTAATAAAGCTTGATGAATCCCCTGTTTTGGTTAACAAAAACTTATTCTTGGTCATTGTTTAAGATGACTTGAATTGACTTTAGATTGTGTGGTAGTAGACATACACACACACACACACACACACACAAACACACGACCCTCTTATAAAAGCTGTTTTTATTGTGTACCTGTGACATATCTGTGACAATGCATTATTAATGTTACTCAAAGTCCTAGTTTTGAAAATCTTTTTTTTTTTTTTTTTTTTTTTTTTTTACTTAAGTGTTCTTATTAAAATGTTTAATCTGTTCATGTTTTTGTTTTCTTTCAGATCTCATTAATTATATTGACAGTTTGTTCATCGGTATTATTTCATTCATTAGCATTTTTTTTTAAATCCATTTCTCAGTTCCTTTCCATTACATTAGGTTATGGAAAGGAAGAGGTTTTTTAGGTTTGCACTTTCCTATCTAGCTATTTTTCACAAATTTGTGAAAGGAAAGAAGATTATTGTAATTCAGATCATTGCTCTCAGAAAGTTCGTTTTTCAGCACTTGATCACATTGATTAAATGAAAGTTTCACATGCCCCAGGCAGAGCACTTAAAGAGACATGTGCACTCAATGAAAATTAGGTGGAACAGGTCATCAGTGCAAGATTTTACTGCCTCACTATAGGTGAAAAACCTCATTTTCTCATGTGGACTTAGTTGAAGCTGTTTTATATTCACCAGAGCACTTAGATGAGCCTAGAACTTACTTTCTCGTTTTCCTTTTTCAGTTTTTCAGCATTTTCTCTTTCTTGCCAGATAGTAGCAGTCAATAGCAGTAGATACCAGCAACACGTAGGCTATAATTCATATAATGTCACCATTCATATATACTCCGAAATCATTTGTGTCAGAGGAGGGAACAGATAAGAAACTTCCTCAGTGCCAGTAGCTGCATTAAAAAAAAAAACAACCCAAAACACTACTAATAGTAGTAATATCAAGTGTCCATTCAAGAGCTGTCCATGAAAAATTTCAGTGCTAGTGCTGAGCCTTGATACACTTGCAGTATATAGAAGATATTGTGTCTCTTACATACAATAAAGCCGAGGTGTTTTATAGGTAACTGTAACTACCTTCTAAGTCCCCCCCATACAATCATCTTTTCAACCATTTTTTTCTTTTTGTTTGTTTTTGTCAATGTTACAGAAATGGTAATAACATATGACACTGGCAGTTGTACTAAAGCAGGAATTTGAATGAGTGGATTTTGCCAAAATCTGTGTTTTCATGAGCTCAGCGATGCTGTCTCAGGTGTCAAGTGCCGGTGCCAACTGTGAACAGTAGTATTGACACTTTTTGTGAAAGAGTAACCCCGTAGTACAGTTCTGACCCTCTTCATCATGCTGCACAATTTGCCAGGAATCCCAGTGCCCTAAAATTGTCATAAAAACCCAGCGTCCCACAACCATCAAACCAGGTGCATTCATTTAATGATTAAATTCCAAACAAATACATTCTCTTGTAAGTGCACTTGTCACGTCTCGAGCTCTCTCCAGTGCTGATTGTGGCCATAATTAACTTTATCTCTCAAGTATTTAGCATCTACTGCCAATCAAATCATAGGCAGAACCATGAGAAATCTTAGGTTATCCTGCTGTAACTCTGGGTCAGCAGATATCACTATGTGTGTTTGGTTTTGGGAGCTTCCCACTCCAAAGGACGTGTGTTGGGTAATAATCCTACAGTTAGGTGAAAAAACTTAGCACTAAAAATGAGTTCAAGAAGAGGGAATACTTCCCTGTGGTAATAAATACACAATATTAGATTAACAATGTGGTTAATACTCTCCTGACCACCTGTTGGGTGTGGTAAATGTTTTTCTTCCATTTCATCAGACCAAATATGTGGAGGTATCAGGAGGTGGAAGGGCCAGTGAATTGGGATTCAGGACCAGGTGTGGTGGATGTCAGTGTGATATCTGCCAAGAGAGCACTCTCCTCTCCCGACAGAGTAGACTGTCAATGTCCTCACAAGGTCAGCCGAGTCCATAACAGCAGAAAAGTTTTACTCCCTTGAGTGACAGGCTCTCTTTCTTCTCTGTTCCATTCTTCTCCCGTCTGGCAGTGGGAGTCCAAAGTGTCTGCTTTTGCTGAGTGGAGTTGTGCAGCTTTCCATCCCTTGAGAACTTGGCTCCTTGTTTGTTTGTGTGCATGTGTGAGGGGGAGACAAACAGAAAGACAGGGAGACTGTGTGTGTGTGTGTGTGAGTGAGTGAGTGAGTGAGTGTGTGAGTGAGTGAGTGAGTGAGAGAGAGAGAAGGGGAGTGATGGCGTTTATTAGGGGGCTGTTTGAATGGTTTCAGCAGAGATCTGCTGAATGGGAAGCCACCGCCTGTTGTGTTTGTTCACAAAGAAGCTCTTTTGTTTTGAAAGGAACAATTGAGCTTCTTACAAAAAGCCAGAGAGCACAGACAACCTCGCCGCAGCCTTGAAGGATGCTCTCACACACAAACGCATACACACACAGCTCCATCCTTATGCCTGAGCCAGTGTCTGTCACCTTTGTCTAATACAAAGGTAGGATAGGAGACAATGTTTATGCCTCTTTTGTTATGGTTCTTTTCAAACCTGCCAAGTGTGAAGCTGAAGGTTGATGTGTTTTGTGGAACTTTTTTTCCCCCTCAGTCCTCCAGAAGCATTGGACACAATTGCTTCCATACATATTATGAGCATCCTGAGTGAAGGAGAGCAAGGTTTATGTAATACTCATTCAGGCAAGCGAAAAGATAACTTGGGTGAACATTATGATAATACAACCACTATATGTATGATTTTTTTTTTTTCACTGCTGCAAAGCGTGTAATGACGGTAATATATTTACCTGGAGTGTGATATAGTTTTGATCAATGCCAGTAACTCAACAATTACTTTTCCAGGTGTTGAGATTTCTTGCAGCCAACTCTCAATTTCCAGCCCGGACACAAAAATTTTCCGACCTTCCAAAACCTACGCACATTTTTAGCATTTTCAACAGTGGAGGATGTGACCGTTGTGCTGTAGGAAGGCATTTTATTCTCAAATGAAAAATAAGCAGATTACAAGTTGGGAGTATTACAGAATGTTTGTTTAGGATGTGGTAGATAATTCTATTGCATCTCTATCTGATTAGCGAGCTCACTTCTCCTCCCTGTGGCTGAGCCAGAAATTTGCCGATGTTTCCATTACCTGGTCACTTCTACAGGCCATTTAAAGTAATTGCTTATGGGATGCCCCTTTTAAGTCTTGGGCCCAAATCTGGTAAAACACTAAGATTTATTTTCCATCCTTGTCCTGTTCAAAGCCTAAAAGGGCTCCAGTCAACCCTAAGAGTCACCAGGGGCGAACCAGACAAATACATTCGTGGGTAACTAAGTTTCAAGTTCATTTAAACTACATGTCCTTGGACTATAGCAGGAAAATACATAAACATGGAAAGACATACAAACACAATACGCAAAGGGTTTGAAGTGTTTGAGTAAAGGTTTTGCATCTTAAGGCTTGTGATTAAAAGTCACTTTGTACAGGTGAAACTGATAATTTGTGTTTGTTTAAAAAGTCTTATGGTGTTTTGAGAATCTACTCCATGTCTTCAAGCTCACAGGGGACCAACCAAAAATCCCAAGTTTTAATCTTATCTGTTTATTGTAAAAGCACTCAGCAACTAGAAAATACACCCTGAGAGTATCCATTTCAAAGATTTCTTTGAACCTGTGAAGTGAATTTGCACATAATATAAGACAGAGAAGAAAATGACAACAAAAAAGGGATTATTTATTGTGCAGGAGATGTCCGAAGCCGGTAGGATAATAAACTGGATCTTCAGTGAAATGAAAATGGTAACAAAAGACTGTTGCTTATAACTGGTATAAGTAGGACACATCACGGCATCAACTCAATTTGCTCAAGGAAAAAAAAAAAGGAAAGTGAGCGCACAGAAACAAATCTAGTAAACAAATCAAAACATGGAGTAACCAAAGTATGTAAGTATGAAATTAATGAATAAAACTTGTTGAGATTTTCAAGTGGTTCTTTATTGAATTTGAAGCAGAATTTTTCAGGCAGCGAGTGTGACGTCATGCTGTTAACTCTCACTCTGCAGGAGAGTACTTGAGTAAAGGTGGGATGTGCAAACTGTGTGATGTTACCTGTCGGCAGTGCACAGGTCCGGAGAGAGAGGACTGCACCAGCTGCCTTGAAACATGGTGAGGACCACTGACATGCAAACACCTTAATTCAAAAGATGCAACATAATACTGCTGAAGAGGTATAGTTACAGTTCTCTTATCCAGCCAAGCCAAATACTGTGAGGAGGCAAAGAATTTTCAGTTGATATTGGTCTAAACATGGTAGACCCTGAATCCACATGAACAAAAACCTTTAGCAGGTTCACATAAAACAGTTTCAGTTGTGAAATCTTTACGACTGCAGTCTCATTTCTACAGATACTGTTACTAACTAGTAGCAGTGTTGGTAGATTTGTAGATAGTTCAAATAATCATTATCACAAATTTAGCAAAGCAGGTTATTACAATAAGTCCTGTTACTGCACTTGAATAGCTTTTTCAAGTTTATTCTAAATGAGTGATATAACAATAGGAGGTTTTTGAGTTGAGAGGTGTTGTATTCAGCTAAGAAAATAACTTGCACTTGCAGGTTCTTTGATGATGGACACTGCGACATTCGCTGCCAGAAGGGGCGTTATGCAATGGGGAAGCAGTGCTATCTCTGTCACCACACCTGCCACGAGTGCACTGATGAGGGACCAGACAACTGCACCAGCTGTGACAGAGGTTAGGATTTGAAAAGATTGTTTAATAATCAAATTCACATTGAATCCAGAAAAAAACGAAAAAACAAAAAACACATGAATCAAAATTACATTGCTTTAACTGATGGGGAAAAAGCTACACCAGTTAAAACTGATAAAATATTTACCATCCTATACATTTTGAAAATTTCCCCTTCTTTTCCCACCATACAAATTCTGCACGCTCTGAGCCTTTGAACTGACACAGACAGCTTTTTGCAGAGGTGCAGTGATGAACACGTAAAAACCACTGGTGAATTGGTAAAATCTTTCTAGCTGTGACTGGAGTGCAAGTGAAATCAAGCTTTTTCGTAACATCACGTGGACCAAGCTAAGGCTCATTTGTACCAGACTCCACAAATCAATCCTCTAAAAGTAAATTAATCTAATTAAAGCAGTAATTGAGCCAAGTCCTGCTAATGGATGCATTAAAAGAGGAAATCAGTCATTTGTTTGTCTGATTCTTGTGCAGATGTCACTGCACATCGCTAAAGTTAAAACTCAGTTCAAGGACAAACTGCATTTCAGGATTTGGTGACTGAGAAACATCACCTTGTGCTACGTTCTATAATCTTATGATCCTGTGCAGCCAATCCAAAGTCCATTAAAAACAAAAAGAAAACCTAACCCTTTTACATCGATGTAAAAACACTCGTTATGATAAATGCTTGACATCATCAGAGGCTCACAGCTGAAGAAATATCAACATGAAGGTGGTAGTAATAACTGTGTATCGCTGTGTCACAGACAGTATTATGACTGTCAGATTGAATGTATTTACACTGGGGAGATTCTGTTACGCACACACCCACCTACACACACACACACGCTTTTAGATAGCACACAGCCAAGGAGAAGATTAACACCAGATTTCCCCTTCTCAAGACACACACTCTCTCTCACCCTCACGTGTTCACCCACATACTCAATTAGCCGGCAAGTTTGTAAGACTGCGTTTGCAAATGTGGTTCCATTTAATTGCAGGTCTGTCTGAGGCTCAATGAGACATAACAATAATAACATGAAGAGACCCTCCATCTGTCTCTCCCCATGTCACTTCTCTCTCAAAACAATCTCTCTTATCTTGGCCAGTCACCCACACACGCATGCATACTGGTACATACTGAGCAGACAATTCTTGATACTGACCTTTGATAGTAATGTGGAGTTTTTACACCCCTGCTGTCTCCAGAGGGGGGAAAATGAAAGAGCCGCAGGAGGGAGTGTAACAGGGAACGAGGGGAGAGAAAAGAAAAAAGGGTGCTAATCAAAATAATGAAAGTGCCCGTTTCAAAATATTGATACAGAAAAAGCCCTAGAAATGCATGAAACCACAGTCATATACACTAGTACAGAGGTTTTTGTTTCATTTCTATGGAAGCAAAGACAGATTGGAAGGATATGAATCTTAAAAGCAACTGAATACCTGATTGTTGAATTTAACCATAACAAACAATGAATTTTGAAACTTAAATACCACTAAATTTAAAGCATTCAAATTTTATACTTTGAAAATTGGGGCTCTCAATTAATTTGGTTTGAATTCTCCTTTAAATTTCAGGCAGGTAATTTGGCAATGTACAATATCAAAAACATTTTAGGGCTTACCAACTCAGACAGAAAATTCAGTTGTTCGATGTTTTAAAAATATAATCAAGTTGATCAAATGATCTAAAAGTTTAAATTGAGTTAAAAAATTAGGTTGGTAAAATGGATTGGTCAAACCATAAAAACCCACAAAAATCCAATGATGAAATATTCAAAATTAAGAATAAGCAGTTAAACCTGAATGAGATCAATAAACTACTGGGCTTTCATCTTATGTTCTGCCCGTCACATGTGAAAATAAATAAGTAAAGAAATATGAATAAATAAAGACAACTTCATGTGGGCGGAATGGAAACCCTGGATTTTGTGAATCTGAAAAAAAAAATGTCCTTTTACCAAAAAATTCATATCATGACCTCCGAAAAACTGCTCAGACCTCCAGTAAAAAAAAAAAAAAGTGTTAAAAATGTGCCTGCTCAAAATGTGTTACCATTCAGTGTTCATATATAATGAAGAAACCACCAAGGCTGTTTCTGTGTTTTTTTACATGTGCATGATTCCCTGTCCGCATATATCAGCATGTTTGTTTTGTGCATCAGAATTTTTGTCCCGCACAGATATTTTCTTTTCCTGCTCCATCCAGATAAGTTTGGCGTGGCCAGGTTCCTCTTTCAGGGTCAGTGTCGGGAAGTCTGTCCAGAGGGGTTCTTCCATTCTGCAAGGAGACAGTGTGAACCCTGTCCTGCAGAATGCATCGTCTGTACAGCAGAGGATCGCTGCCTCCACTGCAGCCCAGGATACAGGCTCAGAAACAGCCAGTGCGTCCCCCTGGAGTGCAGTGCAGGTGAGAGATGCAGGAATATGTACGTAAGGCTTTCATTTACCGATGTCCATATGAAAAGCACTCTACTGTACTGATGCTGGACAGACTCATGGTGGGTGTGTAAGCATAAATAAGACAACGTGTTTTCTAAATCTAAATGTAGGCAGCATAATTGTTGAATTAAAGAAGAGTTTGGGAAGGATTTTATAGTAGCTGCCACTGTTCCTCAGCACCACTGTCACTCAGCTGGCCTGAATTTGGCAAACGCCACCTCAGGGAACACACATGTAGCACAGTGACCTCATTTTAAAGTAGTATTAAAATTCAAATACTCTCAGAAAATATGCCAACACACAGGGCTCTGAGCCACAGATTAATAGAAACATGCACAGACTGACCAAAGAACTGGAAACTATTCTTTTGACTGGCTTCTTTGAACTAGAACACTATGGTACTAAAAGCATTTAGATTTCTGTTTCTGGTGTGAAAAATGTAAAGTTCGCTGGGAGAATTTTAAGCTTCTGAAAACAACAGTAATATTTCATAAACGAATCAAGGAAAAAGGCTTTTGAAAGTTCAGGAAGTTTTATTTATAATGCTCTGCGTCCATGGGGTGATGTAGGTAAATTTCCCGTGGTTTTGGCATTTATTAGTTTAATGATAAGGAAATCTGCATACAACCAGAAGAAGAAAAACATATGTCCATGGGACTGTATTCAACCAAGAAAAGATACCATAACATAAATACAAAAAACTGCATTTGTGCACTGGTAATAAATTTCTATTACTTTAGCAAAATTCTGTATGAAATTGGAGAGAATGTATTTTTTAAGTTTCCGAAGAAACTGAGTCAATGAATTCTTTTAACATAGTTCATCCATCTAGGCCTGCCTGGTGCTGATGTGTTCCTGCTCCTGCTTTCTGTTCCTAATCTGCTCGACTAAAGAACGTTTGCTGAATATAGTTTTATCATCAGAGAGACTGAGAAAGAGAGACTTTATCTCATCATATGAGAGCAAACATGAACACCAGCCAGAGGACAATTCAGAAAAAGCAAAAAAAGATGTGAGATGTTTTTTGAGACATTTGAGGTAAAATAAAGAAGGGGAGTTGGAGGTGGGGAGTCACAACTTCCCTACTGTGAATGTGAGACAGTGGTAAAGATTTACTATTAGAGTTTGTATGTGAGGATATAAACAGTATGAGTGGGAGGATGAGATGAAATTCATATCATATGTCGTAGGCAGGTCTCAACAGGTCCCACAGACAGCTTGAACTCTTTAGCAGGCAAAATGACGGTGTTGACGGTCGTGGGATTTGTATGTTGTGCTTGTATGACTAGCTAGATATTAATTTGATTTAATTAAACTTTTATGACTTTATGTCTAAATTAAGATCTCTTCTCTTCTCTTCTCTTCTCTTCTCTTCTCTTCTCTTCTCTTCTCTTCTCTTCTCTTCTCTTCTCTTCTCTTCTCTTCTCTTCTCTTCTCTTCCTTTGTATCCCAGTAAGAGCAATGACTAATGTGACATAAACTTAAACTAAACCTAATTTAAACAAATGTCATCCAGTATTGAGCTGTTAACATGATCTCAAATACTCTCACAAATGGACATTAAATCTGGATTTCATGGCTTCATTATATAATTTCATCACCATTTTTTTATGTCTTGTGTATTTTTTCGATCCACTGTCTAATCCATTGTCATCATCAGGTGAGGTTGCAGATGCAGAGAATGAGGACTGTCTCCACTGCGATGACGGCTGCAAGCAGTGTAAACGCAGTGAGTATAAACCTTTTCTCACTCCTCACTTTCTCTCTTTCTGCATCTTTCACCTTCTTCATTGATTAAATTTGCAGAAATAAAAGCAAGTCTGCTATAGCTTCAGCAGGGTCCATATATTGTAGCTACAAGGCACATCAAAATATCTTGCAGTCAGAGTGACTGTAGATGAATGAAACTTGTACTGTTCAGCATAAACTGTTGTCAAAGATGAAAAGTTTTAGGAGTTTTAGGAGTGAGATACATTGAGAGGTTTGGAAAACGTGTAGCCAAAATGTGACACCTGATAAAAAATTTACTGCATTAAATGTGTTGTGACAGTATGGTTGTAAGATGGGGTTGTCTGCATTTACCAGTGGTGCTGCCGTTGATTGTTGTTGCACCTCTGTCTTTGCTGTAGGCTCTCTATTTTTTTCAGGCACATCATCATAGATTAAGCTAAATGAGAGTCAACAACAGAGCTAAGTTATTAAGATGTAAGGTGATCTGCAATTGATGAACATTTTATTTACTCCAGTATTTTTCTTCCATTAGTAAAGGGGTTTGGACAAACATAGACCATCTCTTAGAACTTAACTGCACTTAACTGCAGAGGATGCCAAATTAGTATTTGGACTCATATATGGGCAGGAAATCTGATAATTTTCACTTTTTGCACAACTGGTGTTGCTTAATACTACCTGAAATCTACCTGATGACAATGGCAGGACATATTTTTCACACAAAGAGTTAAAAAAAGGATTTTTCCACTCCTGGGTTATTATGGTGAATAATTTCAACTGCTTTTTCCCTTCAATTTCTGAATGATATTTTGAGTAAGAGTTGTTTTTTTTCTCTCCATACTGTGAAATGTTAAAACATACAATATATAGTAAGTCCTCCTTCAATCTCATTCCCTGTGCTCTTCCACCCTCATCCTGTCAGTACAAGTCACATAAAGACAGGAGCATTTCCTTCTCCCAGAGATGATTACCGACATACCATAGAAAGTTGTTATTGTGCTGAACCAGTCTGAGGTGGAGACGGGCTGTTATTATGTCATTATGCATTCTGGGTGGAATATCTTTCTTCACTCTCAGCCTCACCACAAGCTCCACGCCACCCACCGGCTCTTAGTAATCACAATTCTGCAAGCGAAACAAGTCAGTCAGCAGATTAGAGTTTTAGATGATTGGCCTTTTGACGTGATGCTAAGGGCAAAAGTAGAGCAGAATGTGTGGTGTCTGAGACTGGCATTCTTGTGTGTGTGGTGGCGTGTGTGCGCGCACTCACAGTACGTGTCACCCTGAATGTCTAAGGCTATGAAAGCCAGTTTTAGACATTTACAGTAATTGAGGACATTTCTGGAATGTTAGGTTTTCTTGGTTAGTCCTCACGTTTTTGTGGGGCTACTTTGAGTGTAGGTCTTAAATCAGAATTAGGATTAAATATGGTTAGGTTTAAGAGATTTTTGCAATAAAGGGAAAGTTTACTGCAAAATTGCATCGTTGTCTTTTTTTAATGCTTGTGAAAACATTGAACAGGCTCGTTAGTGGTTTTATACCACTTTTATACCAAATTACTCAAAAGAGGACAATACAAGCATCCTGGAGCCACACACTAGTCGCTGATTAAGGGTTTTATTTTCATTTTGGGGGAACTATGCCTTTAAGATCAGGCTTACCAGTTATTGAATGATCTGTGTGTGTGTGTGTATGTGTGTTTGTGTGTTAGTTTGTGATGTGCTGTTGTGAAAGATGTGCCAGTGAGCTTGCCAGCTTCTTCTTCTTCTACTTCCTTTTAACTCATTATTGGTTTTATACCCTTTAATCCTCTCCGCATAGTAGACTCATTAATCATGGAATAAAGTTTTGAAAATATTTTACAATTGGATTAGTCATGTTTCAAGTCTGTCTTGGCTCGGTGTAATTTCAGGAATGGCGCTGACACAAGTCTTGTGTAGTCCAATGACAAACGCTCCCTTGGGCTGGCAAAATCATCAGTTGTCTTTTATCTTGGAAAAAAAAAAATCAGTTTTTCTCATGAATATTTTGCTTCATTAAATTCAAACATCTTATCTCTTTTTCTCTATTTGCAATCTAACTCTCAAACAATTCTTGATAAACACGCTATGTCACTTTCTCCCTCTGAAGTAATGGTTTGAGGTGTTAGTTCATCCTTCCACAGTCTTGTCTGTATACCACCCCTGTATATCAGATTAAGTGCTAGTCACATTAATGTGTTAGGGCTTGCACATTCCACAAGTCCATACTTCAGGATGTATATGCCAGTTTGAATTTCTGTTGAAATCCCCCCTCCCTAGGCCTGCAAAGTTGATATTTATGCAGGCGCTATTTTCTCTTTTCACATAGACGCAGCCTGAGGGCATGATTTCCGGCTCCTCACTCCCTCTCTCTTGTTCTATACCTCCGTCCCTCCCACCTTTCCTTTCTCCCAGCCTCTCTCTGTATGAGTAATTGCTTTCACAGGTAGTGGCTTGTTGACTGCATTGAAGTGCAAACCAGTGCAGTGTTAAGTTGTGGGTGCTGGAAGGAGACAGAAAGAGGAATGGGGTGTGGGGGTCGATGGAGGCTTTTCTGGAGAGGATGAATGTCCTAAGGGAAAGTCTGCAGAAGGGGCTTTTTTAGAAGTTATTTCCATTTCTTTCTCTCTCTCATACTTCTTCCTTTCTGATCATTCTTTCTCCTCCTTTTGTCCCCCCTATCCTGTTTTGACATTGTTAGACTAAGGGATGAAAGTGTGGCTCTACCTCAGGTACCAGTTGGATTGACAGCAGGAATTAATTAGTCTGGAAGAAAATGAATTTTCTGCTTTGGCATGTGTACAAAACTCTCTCTCACAAACACACCTGAATTACTTATTAATATCCTCTGCAGTCTCCAATAAAAAAAAGAATTCATTAAAAACAAACAACAAACAAGTAAACAGAAAACATCCAAGCGTTTTACATAACCTGTCATTCACATTATGGTTATTTTTGTGTCATTCAGCACAAGTACGCCTGCCGTGCAAGCTGAACAGATAACACAGAAAAACACACATGCATGAGGCTAACACGACCAACTAACAGATGAGGTAGTTGAGAACTGAAATGGCCAGAGACACTCTTTGACTTTTAAATTTGTTTGAAGGTGCCTAGGTTAGATTTGTTTGTCAGTTCACTGATCACCTTCACTGATGATTAATCTGAGGATGCCACTCAGCGCTACACGTTTATTGTGCGTTGTCAGAGTGCCTCCTGCTGGTGTTAAATGAAACTGGGATTGGCAAAATCACAGCGCTGCCTTTGGAAGCGCAGTAGATGAGATGGGATATAGCAGACTGTCATCACCTGAAATCAGTAGTAAATCAGGGACTGCTGCCCCACCTTCACACACGTCAGGGCAAAAAGTGTAAAACCCACAGCATCATATTTGAATATGATTTGAACAGAAGCTGCCACAATAAATACTAAGGCTTGTCTGGTCTGCTTTCTTTTTTTGCAAACACTGCCTGTTCACAAAGTCCGCCTGATCTGTTGTTAATGATTTATTTTGATTTCTGCTCTTCACCACAGGTGATTCAGCAGAACAGGACCAGGGCACCATTTGCCTCAAATGTGAAGATAGTTACTACAAGTAAGTCTCTCCAGTCGAGAGTTTCACTGATTTATACCACCATATTCACTCGTTCACAAATATTGACACTATCTGTCTTTCTGTCTGTCAGGTTAGGCTCTGACTGCCATCAGTTCTGTCCAGATCGGACCTACAGCTCCAACGCCACCGTGGAGTGTGTTCTGTGTGAAGACAAACAATGTGTAATCTGTGACCAGTCCCAATGCTACTGGTGTGAAGAGGGATTCTATGTTTCTGGTAAATATTTGATCCGTTAATATTGTTGGACTGAGTTATTGTGAGTATCAGCTTATAAACTCCTGGGTCCAGAACAAGTGACTCACTATCTTCCAGATTTGTTTAGACAGGGTGTGCCTGTAGTTTCAATGTCGCTGCATTGTTTTCAGAATTCATAACATTTCCACTTTGAGACATTTCTGGGGAAAATATGATCTGCATCTGGTTTTCATACAAAACACTTTAATTTGGGAGATATCTCAGACAGTATTTTTGTAAATGTAAAGACCTGTACACATCACAGTAAAAGTCCCCATCTGGTTGCCCCTATAATCACAAGTACAAGGGTCAGAGTTGACAAATTATTTCTTGCATTAGAAGAATAATAAATTTAATGGTACATTGATGAAGTTTAAAAAAAAAACAATGTGTTTGTGTGTCCAGAGGGAGAGTGTGTGGATCACTGTAAGGATGGATTCTATGTGGATGAGGAGAACCGGGAATGTGAGCCGTGCCACCGTGCATGCCGCACCTGCGGAGGGCCACAATATGATGACTGTGACTCTTGTGAGGATGGATTGACACTGGAGAACGGGGAGTGTTTGGAGAGAAAAAAAATAGCCACCTGCCCTGAGAAAAACTTCAGAAACAGTACGCTAAATGTTAATTTTACCTCAATACTAAATGTTAAATGAGATGGTGACAAATGATATTGAAGCATGTTGCAGTGAAATAATTTTTTATCTGTTGTTAAGTACTTAAAAGCACATTCTGCTCTCAGTCAGTATTATGGTCATCCTGTCTCTTTTTTTCTTCCTCTCTTTTATGTCATTCATGTCTTACTGTTGTGTCCTGGTTTCTGTTTTCCCTTTGTCTTTAGGTCAGGGCGATTGTGAGCTGTGCCACTCCTCCTGTAAGACTTGCTTTGCTGCAGGGAAGGAGGACTGCAGGAGCTGCTCCTCAGGTATACACATTTTGTCTGAATGGATCATTAGACTGAGGTTCTGAAACCAGAAAATTTAATTTGTCCTACTTTAGATATTTTAGGCAAATTTGCTCATAAAGTACATGGTCTGTCTTAAGCAGGCAGTGTGAGAAAGGATGATAAAGAATCCACCTTAAATTTAAAGAAGTTTTTTTCCTAGTGATCACGTTTGTGTGTGTATTCTCTTTCTTGTATCAGTGATGTGATCTATTCTTCTTTCTTCAGGTCTGTTCTTGACTGCTCAACAGATGTGTGTGTCTCACTGTCTGTCTGGTACGTTTGCCAACAAGGCGTCCGGCCAGTGTGAGGACTGCTCCAAAGGGTGTGTCGTGTGCCGGGACACCCAGCAATGCAACCGCTGTCGCAGTGGGCTCTATCTGCAAAACGGAGTGTGTGTGGTGGAGTGTCAGAGGTACTTATCGTGTTTTCTTATGTCTTGACTTGCACGTGAACATGTGCCATCATGATACACCAAAGCTACCCCATTCTCCCCTCTCACTGCTGTTTTTCCAGAGGGTTTCCTCAAGGTGGTAAATGCCAGCTGTGTGCCCCTGAGTGTGCATCCTGTCAGGGAAATTCCTCTCACTGTCTGAGCTGTGACAGGCAGCACTTCCTGCTGGACCACTCCTGTAGGTCACGTTGTCCAGAGGGCTATTATACGGCAGACACAGATTGCCATCGATGCCCCGCTCAGTGTCAGGACTGCAATCAGGACGGCCTCTGTAAGAGTATGTATCTTCAAATGTAACGTATGTTTTAATGTTAGCAGAGTAGTTTTAGTAATAATATCTTTAGGTAAGAATGTTCCCACTTTGGACATACATCTTTATGACTAAAATTCTTAAGTATACAGTAAATCTTAGTACTACAATACTAGGAAATATGATGGATCTCAGGGAAAACACTTGACATGACATAGATGTACAGGTTTTCTTCGATAAAATCACTGGTAGTTGTGTGACAACCACTGAGGCTAGACACAAACAAGCTCTTTATCCTCGACTGCATCACAAAGAAGGGTATGAAGAATAAGCCTGTGTGAGGAAGAGGAGGTGAGTGCCAACTGAGTGAAAGAGGAAGAGATTTCAAAGGTGAAATCTATTTTACAAAGAGCAGGGAATTTTGTGTATAGATACATTCTAGCTTTCATCATAACTGTCTATGTGATTACAAAACATGTTGTTTTAAGTGCAAAAAACAAACAAACAATCCCCCCCAATTGAAAATAAAAGTCTACTTTCAATACATATATATTGTAAGTCAGTGGAATAACAATTACCATTATATTGTTTAATTCAATTTTTAAAATGACTCATATTGGTTACAAAAGAAATTTGCAAAGTGCAATTTGAAATATTTTTATCTGATTTTGAGTCACTGGCCTAGATTTCAGTTTTCAAAGCCTTTCCTGTTCAAATGATATAAACAACAGTGGTTTTTCCTTTCTCATCTTGCATTACTCTTAATCTCTCTCTCTACCAGAGTGTGCCGATTACTACTTCCTCCATGAGGATAAGTGTGTGGATTATTGCCCTAAAGGCTACTTTGCCAGCGAGAACCAACAGGAGTGTATACATTGCCATGTTGACTGTGCCTCTTGTGGCGGACCGGCCTTCGATGACTGTGATGTGTGTCACAACCCAAAAGCTGTTCTTTACAATGGAGAGTGTCTGGCTGAATGTCCCACAAAGACATATTATGAGAAGACTACCAGTGAATGCAGAGGTAAAGAAATGTGAAACTTAATTTGATGTGAAAAAAGGGGGGAAAAAAAATGAATCATTATGGGATTTTCCAAGATTTTAGTTGACTGTGTCTAATTCTTTTTTCCCCAGATTGTCACAGCACATGTATGACCTGCTCAGGCCATGAGCCCTCATCATGCCTCCGCTGTGACACCAACATGCGGAAAGATGATGGCGGACACTGCGTTCGGTTCAGTAAGTGCAATCTGCACTTATACATGGACCAGAACGGGGAGTGCCAACAGTGTCACAAACTCTGCCATAGCTGCTCTGGGCCAGGCAAAGACCACTGCCTCCACTGTCATGAGGCGTCCTTCCTACTGAGTATGTAATCCAACTAAAGTTAGTAGAAAATATCTACTGTGTACGAGATATAATTCCTCGTTCCTCTCCCTTACGGTTTGGACTTTTTTTGCCCGTGTCCGTCAGATGGAACATGTGTGCAGGAGTGTCCTGTGGGTTACTATGCTGAGGACAAGGACAAACGTGTGTGTAAGCGATGTCACTTCAGCTGTGGGTCGTGTGTTGGCAGCCACAGTTTGCAGTGTGTCACCTGTAAACCTGGATTCTTCAAGCAGGGAAGCAGCTGCGTGGAAACCTGTTCAGAGAGGTAAGAAGAACGCACGGTTACTCAGAGATATTCGTCTCTCCTCCTTTTTCGTGGAAGAACATCTTAAACTAAACAGATATTCTTTCTCCTTTTCAGGCACTTTGGCGACGCCCACACCATGATGTGCGAGCGCTGTGATCCCTCTTGCAGCCGGTGTTCGGGTCCTGGTAACGGAAACTGTCTGACATGTCGGGGAGGCTACGTCTACCTGAGGCAGTGGGGACGATGCCTGCACAGTTGCCCTCATGGCTACTACCAAGACAGCAGGTCCAAGAACTGTGTAAGGTGTCACCCAACCTGCAGGACCTGCAGCGGTAAAGAAAGCCTGTCGCAGCTTATTTCTGTCATATGTTGTTGCTCTTTTTTCCAGCTGTATTTTTGTCATGTTTCCTTTTGTGTGTTTTAGAATTACTTTCTGATTCCACTGTAATGTGGAATGTTACCTACGGCAATTGGTGCAAAGTACAAATGACAACTATGACTATTAAGTCAACACCACAGATTTATCACAAGCAAAAAGGACAAAGAGTAAACAAAAATGAAGAAAAATAACCGTGTGAAGTATTTTGGGCCCTTTTTTTAAAAACTATTTTATTGGAGAGTTCATAGCTAACAGGAAGTAAGTGGAGAGAGAGAGGGATAAATGACATTTAGGTAAGGTCCCTGGCTGGACTCGAATCAGTTGTAATTACAAGATCAGATTCTGAGACCATTAGACTGCCAGGACGCCCCAATAAAAATCATTTACACCACATGTCCACATTCTGTAGCTCTGTATATATATATATTATCAAATAACCCAGTAAAATAATGTCTTATTTATTATACTTTTACCCTTTGAGCCATGACATACGTCTGCTGTGTCTATTGATGTGCTATTTTTTGCATAAAGTTCAGACATGTGATAACACATGACACTATTTTCTATTATGTGACATCTGTCTCTCTTCTTCCAGATAAGGATGCAATGTCCTGTCAGTCCTGTTATGAAGGCTACAATTTTATGAATGGCATGTGTGATTCCAAGTGTCTTGTGGGCTACTATGCTGCTTCACAGGTGACAGACAACTTGTGTGTTACCACATTTACAAAACATGTTTTTGTCTATATTCAACTAACCTTTCACATTTAATGAAAAAAAATAAAAATAAAACAATATAAATACAAAATATAAGAGCTTTAGCTGCAGTTTGACCAGGCTGTGTTTGGTCAAATGTGTAACAGTGTCACCCTTGTTAAGACTGCTGCATAACTAATTCTTGTGTTGCTCCAGAACTCTGACTTAAAGGGCGATAAACCAAACTGCAAGGCATGTGACTTGTCCTGCCTGAACTGCCGAGGTCCCGGCATGTGGAACTGCACTGTGTGCCCTGCATCCCAGATCCTGTCTGATGATGGCCGCTGCTTGAGCTGCTGCGGAAATGAGACGTGGCGTGATGATAAACCAATAGCAAGGGAGTGCTGTGACTGCCAGGCCTCGCTAGGTAAATAAGAACACACATTGCAACACAGACTTCCACAGAAACACACACAGATCACTGAGGCCTTCTTGCAACATCGTGTCAATACGTTTGTGTGTGTGTGTGTGTGTGTGTGTGTGTGTGTGTGTGTGTGTGTGTGTGTGTGTCATCAGTCACAGTCTTTCAGGGCATCTGACATTTGTCATCGACACCCTTTATAAATCGTCTAATTGTTTCCAACTGTGTACTTTCATCCTTCTGCCAAACAGGGGTTACCAATATTTTAGAATGATGCTAAGTATGTTCCTATTGCCGTGATTTTTCAAAGATTTCTCTCTCATTGCATTTCATTGGAACTAACGTCTTATAAAACCTAGTCGTGCCAATCAGGAATTCATCAGACACAAACCCTATTTACAGATTACTTTTATCTAATGTAACCTAATTCTCCTCCATCTCCTGCTTCTCAGATGAGTGCATCATGGGTGTAAACTTTATATTGGGGGCAGCTGAGGATTTAGAGGCTCAAGGCCACCCCGCCAAATTAAATGTTGCTGCTGGTGTTCTATTTGTCCTTGCTGTGGGCGGAATGGTCTTCCTCTTCCTCAATACCCGATCGAAATCCCTCACCAGTGCACCCGAAACAAAAGCTGGAGGCTACGAGAAACTGCTCAACGGAAGCGTCACCTCAAAACCCGCCACCTCCTCATTGGAGGAGTACAGCGACCAAATCATTGGATGTAAAGAAGATGAGGAAGAAGATGAAGATGATATTGTATACATGGCACTAGATGGGACAGTGTATAAGAAGTTCAGGTACTCGCTCTTGGATGAAGATGAGATCGAGCTAGAGTACGATGACGAGAGCTACTCATACAGATGAAAACCAAGCACAAAAGACCTGGACTGGACAGAAACAGCTCTTCCTTATGTTTCATTGAAGTATAAATATGTTGTGAAAATTGTTTCTTTTTTTTGGAAAGTGCTTCAAATTGAAATTATGTGACACAAATCTGAGAATCACAAAGATCTGGCCCCATTGTGGTCAGAAAATTCAACATGTAAATCTGGCACAGACATATGCAATTTATCACATTCCTGGTAAACATTCAAGGTTATCTAGGGTCAGTACGCTCATATAGTGACCATCAATATTGTCTTTTGCATCAAAATCACTAATTTTGTTTTATTGCTGGATTATGCAACTTTTGATTGAATTTGCTTGATAGATTTTTTTGTAAGAAGAGATTTATTTTTCCCAAACCCCAAGCAAACGTATGAATGTGTTGAAATTAATATTAATTTTTGTGTATTTTCTTACATTATCTGGATAAATCAATTCATTTTAAGTAAATATAGTGGGTTTACAGCATAAATTGATATAGTACATATTGCCTGCTGACACTACTTGAAGGCAATGCTACACAATGATATAATCATATTAACTACATTTTTCAGGGGTAGGCGTCATATCAACAGCACTTTGATTTTTGTAAAAAAAACACCCCATTAAACACATCAACACATCAGGACTACATTTCATTACATTTTAACTGCAAATGTGGACCCGATTCATTCCACCTGTTTCTGGCATTACCTGGTTTAAATTATTTACTGACTTGTAATATTACTGTTCTGTGTTACTGCCCTTTCCTGTATATTTGTTTAACTGGACTGTGTCTCAAACTCCAAGAGACCCTGATGAGACCAGAGTAAAATTTACATTGTAGCACAACCTGATCTTTAACTCTTTGTGGTACAAACGACCATGCCTTTGTCTAGACCTGTCTAGACCTCATGAGAATATTGCAGAAGCGATTCTCCCAAACACTTTCTCAAAATATTTTCTTTTAGCCCTGCTTTAATGTTTTGATTTCACTGTTGCACATCTGGCTTGTATTGTCTACCTGAGGTAATAGCAGGTCTGCATCCCACTAAAGGGTAAGTGTGAAGTCCAAATAATAAGTGTTTGTGAAATGAGGAGTGAACTTTTTTTTCCCATTATGTAAATGTACTTTTGCATTGCATGCAAACCAAAACACAAGTGACTGCTGTGACTACTGAGGTTAGTAAAATGTTGTAATTGGACCTGTTGTGTGATTGGGTTATGTAAGAAAGCTGGATCAGTATATACTCATTTAAAATAGAAACTGGTCAACTTTGAGCCTCTTTTGACATATTAAAGTTTGGTTTTAATTTACCTGGCAAAATAAAAGAGCATATTGGTCCAGCCTATTCTCAGTATTCTCAGACAAAGGGAAAATGACCAAGATATTTTTGTACTATAACCTTTACACTGAATCCCCAGCAGAACAGGTTGAGTCCAGTGTCTTATCTGATACTAGACTGAACAAATAGACACAACACTGACTCTGGGACCTCTGCCACTCTGCCTCCTTCACACACACTGGCTTGATGTTGGCTCTCCCTTTCCTCCCTTAAGGGATTTGTCAAATATTACTAAGTAATGTTTGCAAATTTGCGGAAGCTGATATTAGGATAAAACAACAATTGGGCAGGTATCAGGAAGCTAGTCATGTCAGTATCTTTTAATATGGTCTCTTGGTTTTTATACTATTTGAACATAAATTGTATCTCCTTATCATCTTTTTTTCAAAATACAAAAAAAAATGTGTAAATGTATTTTGATGAAATGATTTATTTGATTAAATTATATAAAACACATGAATGAAAACATAAAGGAAGTGCTGAGCCTCCAACTCCACGTGCAGTAACCCTGGTCCCTGTGTAAACTAGAATAAGTACTTGCAACAGCCTCGAAAACATTCGTGTTAGGGTTATAAAAACTTCCCTTTAAATCTTTTGATAGGTTTCAAGGAGCAGCAAATTACAATTTAAAGTGAGATTTCTTCTATAGATTAAGTGCTTTAGAGGGTGAACATAATGGATTACATAGCATACAACAGTAAAGAAAAACTTCTTTATGTAGCAGTGAATTTGTCAACATAATTACAGTGAGGTACTGCTTCAGTTTCTTTTTCATGCATTCAGCTGACAATTTTCAAACTTTAGTAAAGAAACTGAACTGATTAAAAAGAAACATACAAGAACCTTGTTGTGAATGGATCGCAGCTACTGTTGCATGACATATGTCAACATTCATAAAATGCAGTCATATCTTTTACTTCCTAAGTAACACTTTAATAAACTAAAATACTATAGACTTAAAATCGAAAATCACATAGCTTGACTTATATATGTCATTCATTTAAAAATAATTATTTACAGGGGTTGAAATAATTGTCTACATTTAGTTAAATGTTTGTTCTTTTTCTTTGTAATAGCATAAATGGTGCAGGTCCGCGCACAGACACACACACACACATATCTAAAAGCACTGTAAAGAACTACTCTTACAGGATTTTGGCAACAGTTTTTGAATGTATTTATGAAAGTTCTTAATGTATATGGATGTCAAGAATCGAATGTCCTAACAAATTAGTGTGGTATAAATTTGGGTTCAACACTTCAAAGACTGCTGCCATCTGTAAATATCTGAGTAGGGAAGAGGAGCTTTGGACGTTTTTTTTTCTTCATCTCATCTCACCTATCAATGTTTAATATCGGAAACAAACGCACAGAGACTAGCAAAGTGTAGGTCCGAGCATCTGAAAAGCTGCAGGAGAAAAAACCGAGCAAAAACTTCACTGACATGCAACTTGGTTGCTTCTTTAGCCCTGTTCCTCAGTTCCTCTCATCATTTGAGAATGTTGGAATTATTTAAAGATCTATGCTTAAAACATGTTTTATACTCATCATTTAATAATTACGCTGCTGGTTAGTTAATAATTACAAGCATTCAGAATTTCTTTTCTGCATAAGGAAATCAAAACCCTAAATCCAATGTCTGGTTAAACATGAATGGGTCATTCATTTTTATGGAGAGGCTTGTGTCACACTAAAATATAAAAGACATTTTCTAAAGAGGAACATGAAAGAAGAATGCAAGGACACTTTTGAAATCTTTTAGCTTGTAACACAAACACATCCTTATTTAATCTCCCTGTCTTCACACAGATGCCTTGTATTTAGCCACATTGTTGCATAAAGCCATCTAACTGCGCGACCAATGTTTTTGTTACAGATAATAATGCTCACTTTCCATCTTAACCATCTGACATACAAACAGTTCTTAACAGAAAAGGACTCATTAAGTGACCTATTTATGACCTTTACCAAAAAGTGTTCAGAGGTGAGTTTGTGATGTATATTTGTGTTGTTTTTTAAGGTACCTTCTCACATAAAAGATCACAATTATACAGCAGGAGCAGTGATATCCAAGACCTGTATACAGCAATCTGGGTTGAATCTACACAATAAATATCATGTATCAAGTGACCGTCTGCAACAAACCAATGGAGGATTTTAAACAACTCTTTAAATAAAAGAAACATTGAAAAAGTAAAAGAAAGATACAATTAAAAAAAAGATGGGTTGTTTATGATTATGTCTGTAAGCATTAATGGCGACAGCTGAGAGATCTCAGAATGAGGTGTGTATTTTAATGAGTGCAAATGCACAAATCTGTGTGTATAAAGGAAAAAACCTTCATGTTTTCTTTTGGCGTATGTGTACATATGTGTGTGTCTGTCTGTGTGCGCATGCGTGCACACGCGAAAAGATCTGCAGTCAGAGCCAGCTGTCAGTGACCATTCATAATTGTCTGTGAAGTAGATACTGTGGTGGTCGGCAGGGTTGACGATGAGCTGGAAGCGCTGGTGAAGAAGTTGTCGTCTCTCAGTTTGAGATGCTCTGGGAGCTCCAGCTTGACCTTTGCCTCCTCAATGTCGCTGTTGATGGCTGCAATGAGGGCTTCTGTTTGGAAAGAGATGAAGAAATGTAGTAACCAAGTGAGTAAAGTCAGAGTGTGTGTGTGTGTGTGTGTGTGTGTGTGTGTGTGTGTGTGTTATAGGTGAAAAGAGAGGAATAAGAATAACAGTACAGGAAGGGGTGACACATGGTAAGTAAAGAGGAAAAACTGTGAGATCAAATCTTTGAGTATGGAATAACTTATCTTTGAAACCAGGCACACAAGTGTATGTGTGTGTGTGTGTGTGTGTGTGTGTGGGGGGGGTCATACCAAGAGAGTCGTAGCTTCTCTCTGGACGGATGTAGCCCACCATGACAACACTGAGGATCTCCCCATAAAAGTCCTCTTTGAATGTGTGAATCACATGGGTTTCCTAGAACCAAAAACAAATGCATTCACTTTTCTGTACAGTTTAGGGTGCTGCTCTAAGTGTGTTGCATCTCTGACTTTAGCCACTACTTTCTTTTCAAAAATTTTATATTGGAGATAGCAACCTCTCTCTGAAACTGAACCTGCTTCTTATGTCTGCCACTACTGACAAAATTCTGCTTCCTCTTTCGTGCTCCATGATAAAAAAAGCAAGGCAAATGTGTACTGGTTGTAAATTCTTACATTAATGGCGTTATTTATCCCACAGCAGTCTTTTACCTCAAGTTGCCATTCTTAAATGCTATTGAGTTGTTCACAAGAGTCATGAGAACCTAAACTATTTAATTTAATTTGTTCCAGCATCTTTCTCTCTGTATGACTCCAGAGGGACTGTACAAAAAAACTTTGATAAGACAAATTCAGTGTGAAATTCAGGCCCCTGGCAATGATAAAGGTCATTAAAAGCAAAAATTATTATCAAAGACATGTCGACATAATGAATTTGACCCTATTTGAGTAATAGGAAACCTATGAAACCTGTTTAATAATCCATATTTAATAATTATCCAAATCGAGAAACCATATTGCAGTGAAAATGCGGAAAGATTTTTTTTCCCTGTAAAATAAGACAAACAATGACAAAGAATATAATCATTCTTTTTAACATTCTGCAACGAGCATTCATGTACAGTCATGGATTAAACCATACTGACTGATCATTTGTACTTTAATCACATTTTCATCTTTACATCTTATGAAAAGATTTTCAATGTGCACACTCTCTTTGCATTGAATGGCCCTTTTCTTGTACTTACCATGGACTTCTTAGTATTTTTGTAGTAAGGGTTCCAGCCAATGCTCATCACCATTTTGTGGACGTCACCATTACCCACGCAGGCCCAGCCATAGTAGATTCCTGTGCTGATATCTGCCGGAAGATTGTCCACCACTGAGTCTGGGAAGTTGGCTGGAGATGGAAAGGTGAAAGGGAGGCAAAGTAAGAAGAACAAAAGAAAAAGTTTACCATTTCAGGTCAGCTAGAGAACTGCTCTCCCTGAAATTAAATTAAATTCTTGCTTTATGGCACTTCAAAGTAGATGACAACATTTATTGTTATGGAGTTGTTGTTGTTTTTTTTTTTCTCAAGCAGAGAATGTTAACTATTTGGAGAAACCTATTAACTGGCTGTGAAAATACGCCGGGCAAGAAAACCATCCACCAAATGTTGCATTATATTGAAGGAAATGAATTTTTAATTTTCACAAAACAAATGGGTACTAAAGGAAAATGTCTTCACCTTCAGAATCTCTGCATGGTCAGATACAAACTTCTTAGTAATCTCTGGCGTTAGCTTTCGTAGAATTTATTTATTTATTCCTTCTTTAACGTAAAATTATTCTGAAACCTAATGTGAAAGGACAGGACACACTTTGAGAGGGGAGCGGGCACCTAATTTCAGCCACTAGTTTCAGGCTCCCACCTACAAAATTATCTCAAACACCGTGTGTTTCCTATCTGAGGGTGACTGTCAGGGTAACAAAGAGAACAAAGGCGATACATCATTTGTCATTACAAGCACAAGATTTGCCTTTCAATAGATTTGACGGGGCCGTGACAATATCAGCTCTGTTGTTCGATACTTCAACGTTTGCCTATTTTCGTCCCTTACACATGACGTCCTTACACATTTCTGGAAAGTCACAGTTACGTAACAGCTAATATTCGTGTAAATATCGACGCCTTCGTGATGTGTCACGTTCAGTTACTCAACTCACATTTACCGCGCACCGGTTGCGTAAAACGCCGTCGTCACTCCTCAGCATGAATGAACCGTGATCGATACCTGCGACGCATCGCGTTCTCTTTCACATCGGCCAGACCCGGGTCTGATATCTGACCCGGGTCATGGCCGAAGCTATGTTTATTACAGCGTTGGCCTTACTCTGGCTTTCTGGCTCCGCGTCAATAAGACCGAGTCAGGCCGGTCCTGACGTTATCCGCGTACGGTAGGGCACAGGTCACTGCAATGGAAAAGAAAAACCTCATGCAGATTAGTTTAGTCGCAGACGACGGACTCACCTGTGGGAATGCCCAGCTCTTTGCTTCCCCTCCCGAAGCCTCTGATGACCTCTCCCCGGCAGAAGAACGGGAGGCTCTTCATGACTAGCGTCCCGGTAACCGTTGCCAGTCTTGGACTTGGACACACGCTACAGAATGACCTCGAACGACACAAGGAAGTCCAGCTGGCTAACCGACCAGCATTAACACGGTCGGGCAGCGCCTCTTCGACGGCTGGCTCAGACTGAAATCTTATGTATTTAGCCGTGGCTTCACCCGCCCGATCGGTTCGGTCGAGTCGGATAAGGTCGAACCTCAGTCACCGAACCTGCGAGGGTGACGCTTCACCGACTGTGCTAGCTAAGCTAACTACCGTTAGCTTCATCGGAGTCCAACCTCCTCTTTCTCCCCCCCCCCGGTTCCCGAATGAAAGGTTTTACCGGGAGTTACCGGTTTGCACCGCGCTTGAGAATGTCGAGAGCCCGGTTGCTCGTAGGTCCGGTGGCGGTGAAAGGTGCGGCGCCCCCGGGTCCGTCTGGTCGCTGCGCCGCCGATGTTACGTGTGTCGTACGCGTCCGCGCCCCTAACGCCTCCGGGTGACGTCACCGGCCACGTGATCAAAGCGGGCCGGGAGTCGCGTCGCTGCCTTCGCGTGTGGAAGGAAAATGTTGGGATTTCAAACGACGCTGCATTCAGTGACCCGCCAAGGGGGAAAAGGCGACAAAGATCATTTATTTATTTATGTATTTATATATTTATTGTTTTAGCCGGATGTTTTGTTACCCGTAAAAGCCCGTGTTGACCACGGACGGTGGGAACCAGTGGCAGTTTCTAGAAAAGTATAATCAGTGTGCCATCATTGCATAATCCCGCTGAGGAACTCGGGAACGTTTTCTCGCAGCTGCTCCCTGCAAGAATTTAAATGTATTAAAAACTATAATCGATTTATTATCCCGCCTCGATAACCTCGATAGCCTCGATAAACCTCCAGTTTGTCTTATTGCGGATAGACGGGACCGGGCTTAGGTTAGAGGGTCGCTGGTGTTTGACTCCAACCACAGGAGGGGGACATATCCTTTCCCAAGGTCACCAACCATGACCGAGACAGCCCCGAGACCTTGGATTACTATTTTTGTTTTGTTTTGTTTACTAGTCTCACCCGTCTGAATATAGAATAGAATATTTATGTTACTATAGTATACTGTAACAATAATACTGCTATTGTTTCATACTTCATCATTTCAGCCTTAATGCATTTAACCCTTATATACTAACATGCTGTTTTGATATTTGACAGCAGTAAAAAAAACCAAAAAACCCTAAATGTCATTCTTTTAGCCTGAATTTGATTACTTTTCCTACAGTGACCCAAAGTAGATGGAAATTAAAAATTTTCAAAAATGTTAATACTTTTATACAGGTGTTAAAAACTTTTGTACATTGAGGCTGTTCCGGGTCAAATTTGGTTTTAGATCGATCAGTGTGGGTTAAATCAAGGAAAATGGTGGGGTTAGGCAATATTTACACTGTGAAACTGTACATGCCGTGTCTGTGTGTATTTTTTCTGGGACAGTGGTGACAGAGTTCAAGGAGGACCTTTAATTTGATTTTGTTTATAAATTTTCCACCATTTTTTTGCGCTTGTGTTTCTAATAATAGTATTTTAACTGATTGACAGTGCAGCTAAGACTATATGCAAGGAGCGTTTCTAGTGAATACATCTATATATCTACAGGGGAAAATACTGTATGTGTTCTGGTTATTTCTTTTATCTGGATTCCAGGGACAAGGTGGCATCTGACAGTTTCACATCCTTATATAGGCAGTATAAAAAAATGACATGAAAATCAAATAAATTTTGATAGGCAAGAAATAGAAACATATTATTACTATCAGTACTGTTCATTGATTGGTGTTTTACTTTGGCAAAAGTTTTAAAATAGACTTGACTAAATACAACAGTATTATTTCAGCTTTAAAAAGCTGAAAGTTATAGTTTACCTTTTCCAGCTCCAAATCTCAATCTGTTTTTTTCTTTCATTTTTTGAGTTTATGTTTTCAATAATAGTATCATTTTTAATTGACAACATGAACTTTACTTCATGATCACCTTTTCATTTTACAGTTGGAAATTGTATATCAGGCTAATGAATAACTGTTGATCTTTTTCACTTCTGTTATCTTGTTTCCAGGGGGAATAACATGTGAAGCAACTAATCTGTCTGGATCAACAATGAGAGCAACTAACCTAAACACTGTTAGATAGCAAAATCTTTTATAGCCATGATGATGTGCAGTATAACTGAAAATAAATCACCTAGAAAGGACAACTGACATTTAACTAAAGTTTTAGATTTAAATAAGTCTGAATTAGTTATAAAACAATACAGTAATGCACACATCAGGTTTATTATAATGATTCAGACAGGCCTTCATCATTTTAGATACAAAAAGTAAATCAGTGACTCTACGAAAGAAATATAAAGGGAAGTGAAGGCACAGACAGAGCTTGCTCTTAAGGCCTCTAAGTTGAATTCCTCCTCTCAAATAATAAGGCTACTGAAACAAGTGAGGCTGCTACTGTTGCTGAAGCTCAGTGTCATACTGAGATCTTTATGGATGCTTTCCCTGCTCAGTCTCCAAAAACCAGGCTGGGATCTGACCTACATTCTCAGGTACTGCTGGTTAGAGTATACAAATACAGATGGTGGCCCAGAGAAAGTGTGTGACTGTTCAGCAATCATGCAGGGAGAGAGCGAGGCACTGGAGCATGCCAAGATACTGACAATCACTTAAGACTTCCGCAAGTGTTTACATCCCCGATGAGTATTACATTAATGCAACCTTATACCGCAGGTATGTTGCTTTAAACTATAGGTTTTAGTGACTGTATAACTTTGCAGATATTTAATTTTGCTTAATTTAACAGAAATTCATTCCCTGTGTAGTTTGTTTAATATCGTGTATTTACAGGAATGGCTGCAAGCCATCTATGCACCTCAAAATATGTATTGAATCCATATAGACAAAAAATCAGAGGCCACTGTCATCTTTGCCATAATAACCATTACTTCCTGTTTCCTGAATAACTTCATGGTCAGCCAGGCTGTAAATGTTGTCTACGCCTCCTGGTCACATTTCCAAGCTGACCTTAAATGTATGGCTGATCTCTATAACTCAAGCACAAAATGGAAATACTTCATCAACCTTTGTGGCTAAGATTTCCCCCAGAAAACCAAATTGGAGATTGTAAGGATGTTACATTCACTGAAGGGTGGGAACAGCTTAGAGTCAGAAAGACTGCCTCTAACAAAAGATTTGAGGACGACAATTTTTTTCCGGATTGTTTATGGAGAAACGCAGGTAATTCTTCTGAAGATTTACATATTGACTTACATATAGCAAATATGCATTAACTTTGCCATCGCAAAAAACTTTGTTTTCTATCAGTCGTCAATATAATGTCATTATTAATATGATATATTATTCTCTATTTCAACTGTTTCAGGGGAAAGAAAAGGCAAAGGAGCCACCTCCCTTCAGCCTCCCCATTCTGACAGGAAGTGCCTACATTGTGGTCGAACGAGGCTACATCCACAGCGTGACGGAGGACAACTGAATACAATGAGTGGGCCGAAGACACATACAGTCCAGATGAATTTCTCTGGGCAACCAATCAGCGAATTCCTGATGTTCCTGGCTCAACATGGCCCAACCTCAAATATGACCTGACAGACATCAATGCGATTGCATGGCTGGTGAAGTGGCAGTGGCATGAGAGGTCACAGGGAGTATAACCAGCATGGCAAGTTAACCACTTCAGGGCAATATGTGTATATGGTACTTGAGACCTACAGTGGATGCTTGAGCAGCATCACCTCTTTGCCACTAAGTTTGACACAGCCACAGATCCCATTGCTTTCTACTGCTTGGAGACATATCTGAGTCAAAATACACTGGCTGAATTACAATAGGTGTATTGGAGATTTTTAATGGCAACCAAGATTGGAATTATATTTGGTCACAGATAATTAAATTTCTAGATATATTCAAAGTTATTTATAATTCTTTTATGAGAAACACAAATATATTAAGATACTAAAAATGTTAAATTAGTGGCAGTACATTACTCAGTCCTATAGGTGCTAAACTAGCTGTTCATCAGTCACGTCAATCTACTCGAAAGCCAAGAGGAAAAAACCTTTTGTGACTTTCATGTGAAGATGGTGGCCATATCAAAAAATACTTGGAAAACATGCAGCTAAATCTATCTATTTTCCAGTGAAACAATGACCACAAACAAAACCAAAACCTAAACAGGAATTTACCTTTAAGAAAAAGTTAACGATTGACCAAAATTACTCTTCAGACACAGTCCCCATGCGACCTGACAGAGACTGAGGAGTGGCACAGTCACGTGTGTGTGTTGTGGTGTGTGGTATATATATTCTTTAAAAGACTGTTGAGGAGGAGCACATTTTTAATGAAGTTAAACCTTTGACATAATTTACAACAAACGAATACCTTTCCAACCACAAAAAAACATGTAAGTATAATCAAGAGCAAATAAAAGTGAGACTCACCCCAATCTGCAGAGTATGCACTCTTTATACTGTACATAACCATCAATGAACATATAGTATTTCCTCATCACTCCCCAACAATTTCTTTTTCTTTATCGCATACAAACATGCACAACCCGGATAAACCATGACTAAAATTGCAATGGTACACAACTCTGCATAAGGGTGAGTAATCAGATCAGAGTCAGCTGAAACTGTAGTAACTAAAAGCATGCAACACATTATTTGTGTTTTGCTACCTTTATGATATGACATCTCCTGCATTTTCACAGTGATATACAATGTTAATGGAATAGCCTACTCGTTGGCTTTTTAAGAGTGGATGAGGTGTTGAGTGAGATTGTCACATAATGTAAAAACCCTCTGTGACAGTAGCGACCTACACCATGGTAAACTATTCAAAAGCTAGCTTGGCCGTTCCAGTTCATGCCAAACCACAGGTTTGAATAATACAAAGTTTTTTTTTTCTGTGTGTGGATCATATTTTTGTAAACCTTAACTATCTAGAATTAGATAACAATTTCGTCTACTGAAAGAGCTACAGTACATTTTCATCCCGACTGTCCAGGAGGACACAAATGTGTGTTTGTTAGCAGATGGGCAATAATACAACCTTGATTTGTATGTATTCGGTTATGGCCTCGCTATGGCTTCAGAGAATCCACACTTAATATTAACACGTGTCAGGAAAAGTACAGCTAGTAACAGACAAGTTAGGTTAATACATGAATGTAACAAAGCCAGTTAGTAATTCCTCCAAAGACAAACAAAATAGCACTGTTCCAATTAAGGAAGTTAAAGAAAACAAATGCTACCAATTGGGAACCACAATCAAGTGCTGTGTAACATACAGTAGTACAGGATAAAGCTTTGTCTCTTCATTCAGCACAGTGATAGTTGTACGGTGTTCAGAACTCCCAGGTTAGTACTTCCCTCATGGAACAAGCAAACGCTCGATGTTTTGTACCACAGCATCTTCCTTTCTAATCCACTGCTAGTGCCGTACACGTCATGCTGCAGGCTTGCCTTTGTTCCAACGTGCTGGGGCAGAATGCTGCATATTGCAGGAAGAGGATAGGCAGAAACCAGGTATCTTGTAGCTGTCAAACAGTTGAGTTCCCCTTCTTGTCGGCTCTGAGTGAGAGAGAAGAAGAGAGTAAAATTGTACATCTTTTTCACTGAGGCATTTGCATTAAGTGTTTGAAGCAGGGGGATTGCCAGGGAAAACTATACGATATGTGAGAGCTAAAAACAGTTGTCAGATCATAACATAAATGGCAGTCACAATGCAATAGCTACAGGTGCACATATTTTTATGGCTGTAACTGAAATGGGTCATGATATATACAGTACCTACAGACATTCCAACAATACATTATGTTTTTATGTTAAATGTAACACTGCTAAGTCAACATTCATTCAGTGGCTGCTGGCGCTGCTTTTAAATTCTTAGGGAAGATTCACTATGGCATTTTTAAAGATGGTTTGCTCTGCAAACAATGACGCTCAAGAGTCATGAGTTTGCTGCACAGCAGGTTAATCCACTGCAGCAGGCATCATTGCTTTGTAATACCGTAGAATTACCTCAGAAACTAGCCATGGATCAGTTCACTACCAGTGTCATTGTTAGTCATGGAAAGCACTGCCGCTGACTGTTTGCAAACAGACCATCATGGAGAGTTCAGTGAGTTCAGTGAGGCTTAGCAGGTAAGATTGTAAGTTTATTGTTCCTCTGCAGTAAAATTAGCCATGAAATATCCAAAGTCCCTGCACTGTCAATGTTATGTAAAACACACAGTAAATGTGAGAAAATGTGACTGTATGTGTCCCGGTTTTGGGTAATTAGTACTTTGTCAAAGATCATGTCTCATTGATCTGTCTGAGGTTCAGAAACGGCTGAATGAATAAGATAAACTATGTAGATTTTTCTGTGATTGAAAGATGCAGAGCTTAAGAGAGATATACAGCTCATGTAAACTTTAAGCATGATATATTGACACAGTCACTGGCAATGAGAAAGTCTGGCACCTCTTTTTGCAGTGTCAGGATGCTGTTTGGCTGGGCCAGTACCTCTTTTAATGTGTGAACGTTATTCCTGTTCATTGAAATTTACTCACTGACAGAGACCAATGGTCTACTACTTACATAGCTGCTGTGTCCTGCAAATCTGTATCCAGTCTGGTTTAGCATTGGGTAAGAGGGCAGAGAACAAAGGTTAGTTAGGGAGTCAAATCAGTGACAGGTTGGACCATGTAGCCTTTAAACATGCAGTTCCTAGGAATTAGTAGCCCGTTTCATCACTGCCATGAGTTTGAATGGGAGGAAAGGAAAACAAGCATCAGTGCTCTAAAGTGGGAGTGTTCAAGGCAAAAGGAGTGAGGAACAGATGCAATACAAGGCAGGGTTCAATAATTTTACAACAATAAAGGTATAAATAAAGTTAATATTTAGCACTGGGTATGGATGCCTGTAGTTTTCAGGTTCAGTACATGCTTAGTGGCACAAGACATGAAGACACCAAGGAGTAAGAAATTGCCTGTTGAGGTTAAACCTAGAAAAAAATAGCTTTAAATTTTTTCATCTCCGCTCTATTTCCACTATAGTTCCAAAAAGTGTGTGGTTGTGTGTGTTTTACGGAGTCTATGGTCTCCAAACAGACCCCTTATCTTCTTTACACTGTAGTTCTGGACTTAAAAATAAATAGCTGAACAAGAGTAGGATTGTTGATATTTTACATTTTATTCTATTTTCCACAGAAACTGTCTGCACCAAGAAAAACAACAGCAATAACCACTTAGAATGTTTACATTCTCCTGATGAGCGACGTGATGAGCACTGCAAAAATTCTCAAGAAATACATAAAGGTGGATGGTTGCTTGTACAAAGTGTCTTAACTTTGACACCAGAGTCTACAAGTTTGGGCCGGCAGCCAATGTTGAATTCTTTTCACCATGAAGGTTATCTTCCCCTAACCTTAACCAGCTTATTGTTGTTTTCATAATCTTGACAACATGGACATTGTTGTTAACCAGCTGCAGTTTAAATACTGCAGCACTTTTGCTTTTACATTGTGAAGATATTTTCTGCCATTCATAAGAAAATGTGAATTCCTTGGTAGCAAACCATCAGACGAGCCTGGCTTTGGGAATGACTATGTATGCATGTCTGTTGTTAGTTCAGGTTAGCTCAGGGTATATAGGTTCATTAGAATTTCACTAAAATGTCACAGATGAGAGGTGAAATAAAACAATTTACATGGAAAGCCACATCACAGACTGAAAGAAGAAGAAAGGAAATCGATATCTAGCTTGTTTTATGTCGGATAAGGAAACAGCCAAAGGTAAGTAAAAGGTTAGTCCCAGCATGGAAAGATTCACACTAGCTTTGAAGGATTTTCAGGGAGACTTTGATGCAACCAACTGATCAACACAGGCAGGTTAGGTGATTTACCTCATGCATGCAAACCTGTGTATACCCCTGTCCTCGTCATACCTTCGGGCAGAGTGAGAGATGTATAAGCATGCCCATTTTTGACACTGAGAATAAGAGTTTGTACTGTGTTTGCTTACTTTTTCCAAAGAGCGAGTCAGTGTGTATTTCACGAGTAAGTCTGCTCAAAAAATCTAAATTATCTCTTTGATTTGATTACAGCAGAAATTACGGTATTTTTTAATTTACCATGGCCTTCAACTCCTAGGAAAGGCAAACCAAACCCCTAAAAAACTATTTAAAGATAACTTGACATCAGCAGTCATGCCTGCAGCCATCTTACGCACCATATAATTTATACAGTATATTGGGTATATATTGAGGATTTTTTTTTAGTCCACAAACAGCTTCCATAAAAAAACCTTCTACAATTTTTTTCAAGTTTCTACTGACTTGAAAAAAAGGTTATAACTGCTACTTTAAACAGTCAAAACTGTAATGGAGTTTTAAAAAACTGCAGTGGAGGACAGAAGGCAAGGTAATTAATATGGTAAATTGGTTCATTTGTCACTGAAAAGGGCAAGGTTTCCTGATAGACCTTTATTGGGAGAAATTGTAAACTTTCAAACTGATCAAACAAGCAAAAGGGGACAATATCATTATGCTGATATTTTTGTGTTTTTGATACAGGCTAACTTACTTGACGATACTGGGCGGAATGTGGACATAGTCCATCGGGATAATTTCCCCAAGCTCCTGCAGGCTATTCACATACTTGATCTTACTGCTGAACTTGGAGCTGTAGAAAAACAGAAATCGGAAAACATTCCTTCACTACTTAAGTGAAATGATTCAACTATTGTGATGGGACAATAAAGGGTGGTGCATTTTGATTTGCGGTGGTGTCAGTTGTGAGCTAATAGATCAAGAATGCCCGTGGATGGAGAGAGTAAATGTTGTACAATACTGTAATTTAATGATAATTTCTATTTCTTTCCAATATGTATTGGTTGCATGGATATAGCTGTCGGTATAAAAGAGTTAATAGAGAATTGTGTGCATTTTTTGAAATTACGAAGATGTCCAATGTATAATCTGTGCTGTCTGAAATGTTTTCAATGGTAGAGTGTCATCTAAATGTAAAGAACAACAATGAGACCTTATGAAGGGCCTGGTTATTCCCAGCAAAGTCCGTATGAACCAGGATGGATGGACGATGATGAACATCTTAAGGTTTTTCTTCAGTCTGCGGGACAGGAGGAAAGGCAGAAGAAATTAGGTTTTTGAGGAGAAGGTAAGCCAAGCTCCGATTATTTTACTGTATCAGTGATATCAGTGAAATCGATCCCTATAATATATATATACTCGGTACTTAAGTGTCCACCTTTTATTTGAGATTGAAATGTATGTGTTGCGAGATATGTTGTCTACTGGTTTACCTATGAAACTCTGTTGCTGAGTAGTAATGAGTCAGACATTAAATAAAGTTATACTTCTGCAGATAATAAGTTATTACTTAACCTCCCAATACAGCAAGTTTTTGTTGTGATAAAGAAAAGCTAGTAAGCTATCAGTATGCCTAATTCTATGATAGCTGATTTTCAGAAATACAAACCTGAAGAATAATTGAATTTATACATAATATTTAAGTCGTCAAGATGTTTACAGCAATAACCGACTTCTTCATTTTTCTCAGTACAGTATCAAAGACATGTCATATTCATTTAGAGGAGTTATCACTTATAATCCTCTTCTAATTAAGAGGATTAGGACCAATCATTAATATAAACAGAAATCAAGGATGATGTTAGTTCTGATATGGTGTGAAAATAATCCCACTTTGCAAACTTGACTGGAAAATTGAATTCACGGGGTTTATTTCAAAGTCTTTATGTATTAATGTTAACTGAATAGGAATTATTTTTGTCATACAAATTGAGTTTTACATTTAATCAGTTAGACATGTACAGTCCCCTATTGGTGGTCACCACAGCAATCTTGAGTTATTAATCTTTCAAAAGAGCACTTTAGTGGTAGTTGCTGCTGATTTTTTATTCAATTTCTGCATTCAAGGTAGCTTTGGACTTTTGTTTATTTTTGATCGAACAAATGTAGTTGATATTCTCCATTAAAGGCAGCTTTAGACTTTCTGGTGGACTGCATGCCATTAAAACTTAACATCTATGTATTTAGTTTTAATGACCGTTTTTTGTGACAGGAGATTGTGAGATTAGGAGGGGTTCTTTCTCAGTGTTTGTGTGATGTGTCTTAAACATTACATTTACCCAATATTACACACACTTTACATTTATTGTGCACTTGTCTGTGTGAATATTACCTTCTGTCTATCATTTGGTAGCACTTTTTCATCCAGCTAAAACCAGGCATCCTCCTGCGAGGTGTTGCACCATTCAGGTAAATAATCATGTAATCCTCTGCCACCATTAGTTCCAAGGTACTTATTACATACCTACACAAACAAACAATGGAAAACGCTGTGTTAGAATGGCCCATGTTTATACAGAAGATCTGTGACAGAAAGTAAAATGCCATTTTCGTCTAAATTGAATTGTATAATATATACTACTTTTCATGGTTTGGGCTAGGGCCCTTCATTCCAGTTAAGAAAATATCAATACGACAGCATGTCATTATATTTTCTACAAAAGAGTGCTGGCAACTTTGCTTCCAGCAGTTTGGGAAAGGCCCTCTACTATTTCAATGTGACAGTGCCCCCATGCACAAAGCCAGGTCCATAAAGGTTCCAAGTTTAGGGTGCACTGTGTCCTGCAATCCCACTTAACAGCTTTGGGATGAATTGCAATGGCCAAACTTAATGCTCTTGTGGCTGGATGGCAGTATGATTCCTGCAGTCAGGCTGCACCTCTTGTGGAAAGCCTTCTTAAAAGAGTGACAGCTATTAATGCAGCACATAAATGCCCAATGGTTTTGATATGAGATGCTCAACAATTACATATGGGTGTGATGATCAGGAGTAGAGATACTTTGTTTGCATGCCAACATGTGTTTGGGTCATAAATTGAAACTTTACTCACAGAAAAAGGTTTTCCATTACATAATTGTAATTGTCACAGTCGCTGTCTGGTAGGAAACATGCTGCAAACACGATGATGGCATTCTGTTCAGCATAATATCCTGAGAAGATAAAACCCAAAGAGGACACTCACAGCGGGTCTCATTTGCAGTGCTTATGTACAAACCTGTGCATTCATCTAGTATAAAACCTTACTTAACAACGCTTTCTTTAATTTCCTTTCCTTCTTATCATCTCATCTAATCTTATCACTATTTCAAGGCAAATCACTTAGCACAATTTTACCATTTTGAGTAAATGAAACCACATTACAGCACTGACTAAAGCACAAGTAAAGTCACAACACAGCTAACTGAAGCCTATTCAAAAGAGAATCTACTTAGCTAACTAGAGACGAACTCTAGGAATCCTGATCCTCCAGAAGTTAAGATGCACCTGTTTAAAATCAAACTCTCAATATTTTATTTTAGTAATTTCTAACATTTACCTGGAAGTGATTTACTGTACGTTCAGTGATTGAAATGCATTATTCAATAATAACTGTTTTGATAATACATCTGTAAACCACTCTTCCCCCTTTCACTGTGTATTTACTGCTATTGTTTATATGCATAGTCGGTGGGCAGTGTGCTCAATCAAAGTTCATAAGTAGAATCTGGATTCAAAAGGGCAAAGTTGGAGGCCAGCCACCACGGTTCAACAATGTTAAGAAATGCTCGGAATGTAGGTGTATTCAATAGGAAATACTCAAAAATGAAACTTGACAAGAAATATAGCATTTTCATTTAAAAAGGGGTTTAAGCAAAGAATTTTCAAGTAAATTTATGATTTTTACCAAACAAAGGAAAAAAAAGCAAGATTCAAGTTGTTGAATAGTGAGCATCAAGGCAATGACGCTAGGCAGGAGGCAATCGGCAGAGATCAAATGATCAAAAGCTATGAAACACACAGTACGGGATAAACTGGTAGACATAGATTTTTAGCAGTGCTGTTTGCATACCTCCATGGGATATTACTCTCTTGTATGGCTCAATAGACTTCATATCAATGCGATGCTCCTGCTCTCCAATCACCACGCTCCTCCACAGTCTGCTATCCCTGCTTTCCTCAGCTGATCTGTGTCCCGCGATGGCATCGACTGAAGCTGCTCCTGCATCCAGATTGGACTCCTCTGAGTCCCCTGTTTGTGACATCAGCGATATGAAATTTTTAAAAGAAGACAGTATGCTAAAAGTTTGATTTTATTTTTTTTAATATACTGTGGAGAGAGCCACTGACAAATCCTGAGCCAAATCAAATTTGATGAACGGTTGGAAATGAGAATGTTGGATGCCCCAACATTTACAGGGAGCAGAACGGTCTGTTCTTTTTGAAATTTAAAGCCTGCTTATATAATACAGTATGTGATACCATGTGAGCATGTTATGTGTCTGTCTATCATCTCCTATGCACAGTTAGACATATTTATATTATATCTTTAGGTGTTTGTCTCACCCTGTCTGTTGAAGTCCAGTGAATCAGCCTCATCAGGTGTGTCCAGCTCTTCAATGTTGACATCCAGGTCATCTCCAGTGTCCAAGGCCTCGTCCTCTGTGTCCAAAGCATCTTCTGAGAGAAGAGACCCCTCACTGCAGTCCAGTGACACATCCATTGGCGGAGCTACCAACTTTCTCCTTTGATTAGAGCTTCCTGATAGATCTGCCGACGAGGGCGGGTCTGGTCAGAGAGAGATCATCAACATTTCTTCTTAGTTTCTTTTTTTGTGCAGAGAAAGCCTGCAGATCCACTGTAATTCCCCCACGTGACTATGCTTTCAGATGCCTTGCTCTTATTGCCATAGATTCGGGTACATTTACATGATGCGGCGACTATAAACTCCATCATTACCTGTCTTTCGGCAATAAATAAATGGATGAGCAATAATTTCTCCAAGTTAAACGTGGACAATAATGAAGTCCTACTAGTTGGCGCTAAAACAAAAAAGAGAAATGCTGTTTGATAATCTGGGGAAATAGACTCCCTGGACTGAATCTGAAGAAGAGTTATGTTAGGTTCAGATCTAAGCTTCAAATCCCATATTAACAAGGTGATGAAGACATAATTTGTCTATCTTAGAAACATAGCTAAAGTACCGCTATTTCTTAATCAAAAAGATACCAAGAAAATGATTCATGCCTTTATTTCAAGATGACCTGATTACTGCAATGCGTTTTTTAGTGGCCTCCCAATATATTTTAAACACATTCATAATAGTTTCTTAAACCTCCACAAAACATAACATATTTGTATTCATCACAAAATTTTACTGTTAAGCCTATACCTCTAGCCTTGTTCCTACAAGGTGCAGCAGAACTCACCGGCACCAAATAATGAAATTTTAAATTACAGAAACAATATAAGTTCAGTTTATCTTGCTGTTATTTACCTTCTCTGTTATAATTCTCCTCAGCAGCTTCCTCCCTGGAGGCCATCTTCATCATCCCTGCTGCATTGTCTCTCTGTTCGGAGTGTCTGCTCAGGGGCACAGAAAGACAATAATGAGCCACCACATAAACTGTCATTGCTATTACCACTACCACCATAGGCACAACTACACATAGTATTGGGCCAAACAAGACAAAAACAATCATCTACAGAGAACAAGTCTAAAATTTCCATCACACTGAATGAAGAAGAGTTTAAAATCTGTCCATTTGACTCCGCAGATGAAACATTACAGAAGTGACAAAGTAGACGGGAAAAAAGGGACTCACTGCTTCAATCCCAGACTGCACGTGTGGGCAGAGGAAACAATACTGAGCAGTGTTGTTACCTCCCCCTAACCAAAGCCCCTCTAACAGACTCTGATTAGCATAAGGCCTGCTAACAATAGAGAGAGGCATTACAGGGAAACCAGTACACATGCTTATAGACCTAAAAAAAACAAAACAAAAACTAACAAACAAAAATAAAAAACCATAACACACATTTGCACACAGGCTTTTTTAAACATCTCTGTCTCAGGACGCATGCTTTTCCTCCAATCTGTTTTCTCCCAGCATGAGTGACTGAACCACTCTTTCCACAATTAAGTCACATGACCACTTGATTATGGAGAGGTCTGGAGTGTATGTGTGCAAATACGCACAGAGGAAGGGGGAGACAGGGGAGGGTTGTGTATCCCAAAGAGGGGGCAGTTCATCAGAATTACAAAGTGGGGAAAAACAAGCACCACGGTGCAATTGCTAATGAGGACCAATAAAACTGCAACACAGCCATTTGGACAGAGTACATGAATACGTGTACACATATTTAATATTGATTTCCGAACATGAATTTTGATTGAATAAATATAGGACATTATGTGAAAAATAAAAAAGCAGAAGAAGTTGAGATATTCTGTGCAACTCAGTTGCAACTTTCATTATGACCGACCGAAATGTTTTAATGTCAGACATCAGAAATAGAGCTGCTTCGTTAATCCTTTTGACCCTACATGTATGTTCAGTAATATGATGTAGTCATGAATTAAACACTTCTTCATTTAGCGTTCATATGTCAATCCTCAGCTTCTTTGGAACAAAGAAAAAAGTAAGATATTTAGAGCATTTATGACCGTTTTAAATTAATCTGTGCTGCCTCTTTGTGGTAAAAGACAGTAGTGCAGCTCTTAGCCTTTCGAAAACATATGCTGTTCCATGGTTTATCTGTCTTTAACACATTTAATATCTAAAAAAATCATATTTAGCTTTTTAGAACAACTGAAATGAAACCTTTATCAAAAATAAAAGTCTCGCTGAGGAAAGCTTACAAAAGGCCTTTGGGCAATACCCTTGGTAAGAATTAATTAGATCTTAGATTGTACAAAGGATTGAAGTGTTACACAGTACTGAGCCTGCTGAAATTACTGAAAGGAAAAAATCGAGTCTTTATGAGTGAACACTCACCTTGACAGGAGAAAGTGAACATATCCCTCTGGCACATACCGCGCATGATCTTCCCTGTCAGGCTGGACATCTGATTGGTAGATTTGCTGTCCATCAAACTGGTACTGAGCATGATCTCTCTCATATTGGCACTGGCCATCAGCTTGATACTGAGAACACTGAAGTTCAGAGGTGCACATAAAGTTGGAGTCATATCCATACTGGCTTTCAGCTACAAACTGACACTTAGAGTCTGAATCTCCCAAGCTGTAATCGGCCTTAGCTCCAGCGTCATAATAGCTCTCAGCCTCCACAGGCTTGTACTGTATAGCTGTGGCATCAGTTGTAAACTCAGCATAGACGTCCGTGGTGCTTTGCTGACTGTTGGATTTGGTATCAATGCAGGTTGAGTGCGTGCTCTGGTTTTCAGTTCTTTGGTCAATGTGGTGGTAGTTGTAGCCATACTGGGTCCGACCCTGAGATACATTCTGATTTCCTGTCCACTGATATGCAGCATTTTCACTGCTTGGCTGGGATGGCTGCATGGATGCCACATCTTGGTCTCCTCTTCCAGGGGAATAGGTGATCAGGGATCAGTGCAAAGTGAAATAGAAATTCATGATGAATTGTAAATACAAATGGAGTAAAGTAAAATTCATTCATCTGCGACTGGGCAATGTTTTTTGAAATGCACAAAACTTTTGAGTTCCATTTTAATCAGTACATAAAAAAAACATTCAAACCCAGTATTATCTACTTATAAGACCATTTGCTGGCTTGCAAGATCAAATTTTCATTGTGAAATTTCTTCAGCTTGTTCAGTAGACTGTTTTTTTTAGATACCTAAGATTAAAGTTACCCTGTAGAGTTTTGATTACTAGTTTTACTATGGATCGGTGTTTTTATGAGTGGGCCAATATTTTGTTTGTTTTCGTGCACACACACAAACATGCAAATGAGCACACAGGTGAAAGTATATAGATTCCTGCCATTATTCATCCAATCTAAGAAACACGGCATGCCTCAACAAAGGCAGCGAGGAAAAGGACTGCTTGAAAGGAAAAAGTGGACATAAAAAGTGCAATTTCAAAAGTTAAAAAAAAAAAATGCTTTGAAAATGATTTCCGAGGAAGGAAATGTATTGAATGTTTTTGTCAGGCTATAAGGATCCAAAAAAATTGTTTTGTTGAGTAACACTGACTATAAACAGAAAGTTTGTTTCTTCAAAAGAAAACTCCACAGGGCACTATAAAATATAAAACCATAACTTGTTACGCTTGTCTGCAATAACAATCACACAAAAGCAAACAACCTCAGACATAAGTACTTTATGTACTCGTTGCTATGTAAAGTTGAATCTACGTGGACAAACTTTTATTGTCTGATGCACTGGGTATTACCTATGCACACACCCTCACACAGGCCTGCATGCATACACTCACACTCACACCTTGTATGAGAGCTAGGGGAGCTGTCTCCATTAGCTGTGGTGGGGCTCTAGCTGTAATGAGGCAGGTAATGCATATTTAATGAGGCGTAAACAGATTTATAAACACACACACAGAGCTGCAGATTAAAGCTTGCCACTGAACACATGAAATACACCCACAAACACATGCACAGTTTGTTTCTTACTCACAAGAACACGTGCATGCGCACAAGCTCCCACACACTCGCACACACACACACACACACACACACACACACACACACACACACGCACACACACACTCGCACACACAAATCATCTAACTCATTTCCTCAAGGGGCCTTCCTAGCTTTATTTCGACAGTCTGTTCAGCGATGCTAATATTCCTCTGACATACAGACTCCATTGAGAAAGCTGTAGAGACTTAAAAGCTCAGCAGTGAACTAAGGGGGAGCGAGGTGAAAGTTGGTTGGCACATGTGTATGTGTGCATGTGGGTGTGTGTGCAGGACAGGCACAAGTGTGCACAGGCACGGATATGTACAAAAGAAAATATTTGCAATTTATGTTATTCACCCTTTTAAGATAAGTAGATGGTTTAATAACTTCAATAATGTCTCTTATTATGAAAATATGATGCATTTACATGTTATTAGTTTTTTATGTATTTGATTGAATTTTGAATATCTTTAAATGTGATAGAAATAGAACAGCACGCTTAAGACAAAGCATTTGATTTGAGGTAGGTTGCTTACCTTGAAACAAGTGAATAGCTATCTGAAGAAGCTTCTTGGCTTCCATCATAGTCAGCATTCCTTATAGGTTGCCCATCATAGTAATCCACAGTATTCTGTAGGAATGTGTCCTGCTTAAGTTCAAGTGTTTGTAAATTTGTTTGTTGAACTGATGAACCTCCACTCAGCTCATCAGTGAAACTTAGCAGATCAAAAGATCCTAACTGTTGTCCCCCTTCGCCCTCACTTTGTACTTCTGAAGTCCAAGTTATTTGCTCTTTATCACTTTCCTCTTCCTGCTCGCCCTCATCATTCTCCTCTTCCATTAAATCTCCTGAAAAGGGTAATCCCAGTCTTCTGTCGGTGGAAACACCTGAGTCACTTAATGGGGTTCCAGCAAGTGAGCTGGGATGGGAAACTGAACTGTTGGTCAGTACAGGGGATTGTGTTTCAGATGCAGTTTGAGGTGTGTCCTGTCTCTCTAACTTATCCCCCCAGTCTTGAAAGTCACCCAACGAAGTAGGACATGGTGGAGGTGCAGAGGGTGAATGCCCACTCTCATCTGAATCTTCCATTGAGATCTGTGAATGGACGTAAACTTCCTCTCTGGTTTTTAGGAAGATATCTGATGGATATCTTAATGACGGAGACAAACTTCTTGCCACAATTTTCGATTTATCGTCATAGTTTCCTTCTTCTACCTGTGTTTGACTGTAATCCGTTGGTCTTGAATCTGACTGAGGAAAAGATTCCAAGGTATTTTTTGATTGGCTGGGACTGACCATTTCTGGCACGCCGTCTAGAGTATCCACATTTGCTTGGTAATGAGCGGATAAGACGGCTTGATTTTGCTCTGTATCTGCGCTTAGTGTACTGTCAGTACCTCTGCTCATTTGGTTTTGCCAATTTTGTTCTGTGTTCTCCTGGTTCTCCCTACGTGTAGCTTGGGCCTGGCTTTGCAGTACTGTGGCAGCATGGAAAAGCATGCTAAATGTCTCCATGGGCTTTCTTGTTCCCTCCGATTGCCTGTTACCCTGTTTAGGCCTATCATGCCACTCTCTCACGGCATCTTTTACTATGCCAGACACAACAATGTATTCCATTTCTAGGCCCGAAGATGAATCTCCGTCAGAATTAGACCTGATTTCATCCCGACTACCCAGGTGAGGGCTGTCAGGGCTATATTTTAGTGTGTCTCTCTTCCCCCCCGAGCTGGAGCTCAGAGAAATAGCTTCTGTTATGTTGCCCTCCATGTTTCCATTGCTCTTTTTGTCAGGCCCCCCTTGGCTTTCGGTCGCAGCCACATCTGCATGGTGGGCCATTTTGATTGGTAGATCATGTGATAATGAAGCGGATTCTGAGCTGTCGCTATTCACATGACTATGGGATGATGATTGGTCGGTCTCGATTTGAGTCTGGTGGGTAGCCTCTCCTGGACTTGAATGATAATTGGCTAAAATTTGCTTAGTGACGGAGGATGAGTCCACCATAACAAATGGGGAATATTCACGGGGCTGCTCTTTCCAGTCAGCCTCCTCTGAATCTCCTCTGCTTGTGTTGTTGTATTTACTCTCAACTGAACTTCCCTCACTCCTGGTCATGTAGCCCAACTCACTAGTACCCTCAAACAGGAACACTGGGTTGGCAGACCGTTCATCTTCATCTGAAATGATTATGCTGTATTCAGTCGTTCCCAGAGGACTGGCCTTCTGGTATTGATTGTGCCTCTCGTCCGTCTGAACAGGTTTGGTCACAGCTATAAAAGGGCTTGACTGTCCCTCTAGCTGTACCATGTCTACTACGGGGCTATCTAAGGTCTCAGGGGAGGACATCAGGCTCCACATACCAGCATCTACATTGTCATATTCTGAGGTGGATGTGACCATACCAGGGACAGGTAAGTCCCACATGTTAATACCTTGGTATGGCGAAGTCTCATCTTCTGAAAGTTCAGATGCCAAGTTCTGTAAATCAGACTCTTTGCTCTGAACAGTCTGCATGTCACCATCCTCTGTTTTTTCACCCTGCAGGTTACCGTCCACAGCCTCTATAACTATTTTCACATTATGTTCATTACCCCTCCAGCCCACTTCTTCAGGCGTCTGACTCATTACTTTAGCCACATCTTTCTCCCCCTCTATAGCATTTTTTTCTTCGGACTGGTTGCCTTCATGTGTCTCCGGAGAATCACTGGCATCCACTGATCCCATTTGACTAAGGTCCTTTCCATTTTCAGGACCATCTGGGCTTGTTATAGTGGAAGAGCTGTCTTCATGTATGGTGGTGTTCCACATCTCCATTCCACCATCAGAGAAACCTGGAGGACTTTCCACAGATGTGCCACCCACAACATTGGGGTTCATCCCAGAGAAAGAACCTGAGTTTTCAGACAAGTTGTCAGGGGTTGTTAGAGGTGATAGACTGTCATCCCGTATTGTCATATTCCACATATCTAGTGATTCTGGATAAGACGTGGTGGTTCCACTATCGGATTTGAGAAATCCCCTTTGAGCCGAGTACGTCCAGAAGTCTAGGAGCTCAATCTTTTGGTCTCCTTTTTTTCCTCGGATCCCTTCATCCTCTTCTTTAGATGTGTCTGGCGTCAAAGTGTTTAGGATCGCTTTCTTTTTTGACAAAGACGTTGTTTTTTCTTCTGCTCCAGTGATACCAGCTTTGCATTTTCCATTTACCTCCTCCTCTGGTGGTGTCAATTGCAGATCAGCCAAAGTAACAGGGTTCCACTGATCCCTCAGTACAGAATGTGGGTTCCAGTTTTCGTATGATTCAGTCTGCTCAGTGACCAGACTAAGCTGAGGTTCAAGGCTCTTTCCCCTCTGGTGGGCCTTCTCTGACTTTAATGTATCCGCCCTGCTTCCTCTTTTTGTCATGTCACCGACTGACTCTTTGCCTCCAACTTCCTCTACAATATTCTGAGGGCTTTCAGAATCCTTGGTCCTATTCCAGGCATTATTATCATTTATTTGTGTATCAAAGCCAAGTTCATCCCAGGTCTCTGACAAGGATGATGACACACTGTCCTTGTGCTGTAGGCCATTGATCCTTTCAGCTATATCTTCTGGGAAGAACCTGACTCCACAACTGCTGGGTGGGCAGCTGCCTACCAGGCTGTTGACTGGGGTTGGAGGGACTACAGTCTCAATCATCTCATTCCCATGAATGGGACCATGGTGGTCAACTGAAGAATCTCTACTTTCAAGCCCATCCGGAGAATTGGTAGCAGAGAAATCCATCAAGCTCAGTTCTTCCAGTTCTGATAAGTTGGAGCTCCCTGCTCCTCTGTCTCCCTCATTTCTTCTTACCTCAGAATTTGCCAGTTCCCCTCCTGCTGGCAAAGAGTGGTCACTGCTATGTAGGGGGTCAAATCTAAACAGGTCAAAGTTGTCACTCCTATTTCTGCTAGAGCGGTGCTTCCTCCTCTCAGGTGGGACAGGAGGGGAGAGAGATGACAACCCCAGGGGAGAGGGGTTTCTCAGGAAGAGTCCTCCTGGCCCTGATGTTGAACCTGCTCCTGCTATAACCTCGCCGACTGGACTATCATCACTAAGGAACACTGAACTCTCCTTGGAGGACCGACTACTGCGGATGGTGGTCATACCACTGTCAGGGCTTACTAGCTCCCCACCGGCATTGACTCCCACACCTCCCGTGTCCTCTTCACCATCTGCCATCACCCTATTTACAGAGAAAAAAAACAACACTGTTATTGAATTGTGTCAGTGACTAAAATTGTGAATAAATAATATCTAATATCAAATTTATTGTTTTGACCTCTTTCGATGACATTGAATGAAACAAAAATAAATTCAGGAATGCATTAATACCTTGCTATTGCCACCACATCTCCACCGACTCCCTCAGCCCTCTCTATGTCAGAACCATCCATGTCATTAATACCAGATGATCCCTGGGAAAACTCTACACTGCCCGCTATTCCCTCTGTGGAAGAGGTCCTACTGCTGGGATGGCAGGCTAACAAAGAGCTCCGCCGGTCCACAAAGTCCTTGAGGAGGTCCTGGATTTCTTCCTCTAGCAGAGGAGGAGTACCAGAGGGTGGGAAGGTGTTTATAGGTAGATGGTAGACCTGGAAGTTCTCCCTAGCCTCAAGTTCACCAGAGAGCGCCCAGCTGGAGGACTCCTCCAACTCACAGCAGATCTGCAATCAGAGATATTTTATCTTATATCTAATATCCTACAATTTTCTTATTTTGTTAAAGTTTTTTCCAAATGACATATGCTTATTGACAAGAGTGAGAATGACGTAGCAACTGTTCTGGTTTCTGACCATCACCTCAATTTACCTGGTTTAGAATATCTGTGTTGTTTGAGTAGACAGCCACCTGCTGGTGGGGATGATGAACTGTATCACTGATGGACAAGAGAACCACCATACCATCATAGCCACGGCGATGACTGAACGATTTCAGCCCTTTGACATAACCATGCCAGTCCTGGAAGAGACATATGAAACACAAACAAACAGAAAAAAAGAGGAAATGTGTAAGACAAGCTGTTAGACAGATGCTCAGAGTTCCAACTTTTTGAACTTATATTATTAATGAAAAGAATTAAAAAGCAATTATTGCATTTTGTCATAATAGTCTAAAAGCGATTAATAAACATTTCCTAACTTTTTGGTTACAGCTCGATGGAAAACTTTGTTAGACCCCCGCCTTTTATTGTACATATAATTTGATTTGATTTAGCAAAACTGAAGTGGTTTCAAGTGAGTCTTCATCTGTAGCAATGAGAGACGAAGCTGTCAAAGTGCACAGAGGGGTGGAGAGACACTTTGTGATTTATTGTTTGGAAATTAACTGTTTGCTCTTAAAACAACCACCATGCACACATTATGGTAATTCAGTGACACGCACAATGATTGATGGATGGAAAGTTTCATTAATTAATTGTTTTGTTTGTCAAGGGAACTTGTTTTTCTTTCTCTCTGAAATGATTAACAACAATGTTGTGGCAACCATGATTTGCAATGCAGGGTTATGCATAAGATGTGCAAAGTGATACTTTTAAAAAACATATTTGCTTGATTGATCTAGATTTGTTGTACAACTGTTTGTTTTGTGAAGTTCTCGAAATTGTTGTTGTGCTTATTTAAGAAGAACTTTTAAACAGAGAGATAGTTGTAGTAAAACTAACAGGAAGTTTGACATGCATGTGTGTGTCTGGCATTCATGAAAACATATTTCTTTTTTCGTTGCCATATGTCATATAGTCCAATGTTCTACCTGATTTTGAATCTGTGTAACTGTTTTTTCTGTTTGCTGTGTATTAGAGTGTGTGTGGTCCTTTCGCTCTGCTTGAGCCTGTGTGTGTATGTATGTATTTGTATGGGTCCACTGAAAATGATTGATGAGTGCTTCAGGCACTGTATCTGCCCAGGCTGTGTCAATATTAACCTGTGAGGATGAGGGGGCTAAAATACCCCCCCCCCCATTCCTCATGCCACAACTTCATCCTTCGCTTTCTCCACAATATGGCTGCTGTCATACTCAGGGCCATCAATCCTCTCACACACAAACACACGCACACGCACACGCACACACACACGCACACACACAAACACGCATGCACACAAACGCACACGCACGCAAACACAAACGCATACACACACGCATGCAAGCGCGTCTGTCACTTCACTGACAGTGCAATTTCTCAACACTGATATCCTGATGAGTGCAATGAAGCCTCCTAAGATTCGTTAAAACACACATATTCAGTCAATTAAGTACAAACACACCAGTGAAAGCACATACCAGTCCTAACAAATGAAGATAACAACATAAATCTACCATTTGTCTACTGTAATCCGAGTGTATGAACAAACGTACCAGTATATTCACATATGAGTTCGGGTAAGGCAATAAAGTCCTCATGATTTACACTAGAATATAAACAGAAAATGGTCAAATGATGCCGATACTATAGAGCTACTACCCAGCTGCGTGCATATGCACACACACATACTCGCACACAGGGGCAGGGAAATATAGTCAGAAAACGAGCAGAGTGCAGATCTCTGAGATAACACGCAGGGCGACAGTCTGTCTGCCATTTGGCTCTTAACTGAGTAAATTACAACTCATATTGCCTGCCCCTCCTCTTTCTGCCACCCCCAGATACACAGATTGCCTTTTCTTATAAATTACCAACATGTTAGCTATAAAAATCCACTTGCTAACTGTCTTCAAGAACCTTAGGATGTGGACACAGAAACCTGCATCTCATTTGTTGAGTATCTGGGGATTTGAGATATAAAACTTGACCTTTCATTTTTATCCGAGAACAGACAGACAAAAGAAACAATATCCTGGTTGTGCAGATATATCAAATATTCACAGTTTTTAATTTTTCAACTGCAGAGAAAATTAAAGTTTTTTCTAAGGGAATGATATTCTTCAAATGATTCTTCACATGATTTCTGCCTATTTTCATTGCAGAGAAGTTTTTGTTTTAACTTTTCAGGAAGTAAATACAGATAGAAATATTCAAAGACAACAAATTTTCTGTAGCACTTGCTGGTGAAATACAACTACTTTAAATCAGGTTTGAGGGCCACAATCCTACTTTCAGAGCTATTTGAATGTTAATCCATGACTGACAGTATGAATGATCCAAAGCAAGTGAAACCATGTCCATTATCATGTCATGGACAGCATTTATTTTTTGTGTATTAAGCATCTTTTTTTTTCTTTTGGCATCAACTTCTTTATGTATCTTGTTTCTCCATCACCTGTGCGCCTCTGTTTTCTGTTACAATTTATGTCCTGTTTTCAAACACTTGGTCTTTCTCCCACACTAGGCCCCCAATCTCCAAATATCTCCACGTGCGTGTACACACGTACACATACATACACACACACACACACACACACACACACAAAGACACACACGTACACACACACACACACACACACATAAACACAAACACACACCCTCCCCCTCTCGTTGGTTGTCTTGCTCCACAGGTAGCAAGTCTTTAGCGGCTGCTTGCAGTTCTCCCAACCTGCCATCATTATGCACAATAGCCTTAGGTACAAAACTCAGGCCTCATAACTCACGCCCCGCGCGTGTAAATTCCCGTGCAAACACAGTCAAAGCAAAAACACATTTCCTGCTGTCGCCAACATCTCCGGCAAAGAATTAATCAAGCGTTCATCCATTTAGGCTCTTTGCATACCCTTTCCGTCAGAACACAGAACACTAAGAGAGTTGCGAGTTCGTCTTAGGCGATCGTTTCGCCACCCTGATGAATCCATCAAGCGAGGTTTGATTTATACATCTGTCTGTGATCACAGCGGTACAGCTACAGTAAATGGGGTGGCAAGGAGCGAGCTGACACCACCCTGCTCAAACACACGCATGCAAATGCGCACACATGTGCAGCATATACCATTTACCACACACACATGCACAGCCAAACTCACAGATGCATGTGCTCACAAACCACCAGCTATACCGTCTTGTTCACACTCGTGCACACACGCACGTACTGCTTATGAAGTTTTGGGAAGAGACAGAGGGAAAGGGAGGGGGGTATAAAAGTTTGCAGAGAAGGAAGCACAAAAGTCTTTTCGTCTATGTATCTCATATGGGCCTTTGCCGCATGTTTCATTCACTCAGCTCTAAGTGCAGGGATTTTGGGGCCAAGATGCAAGCACTGAGTCTATAAATGTTTTGTTTTGTTTATTTGTTTGCCCTCAAAGCCCGAGCAAGCCACAAGGGGAGTATGAAAATGGGGGAAGAGAGAGAATGAGTGTTGCAAAAGAGATGATGAGAAGGAAACATCAGTGCAAGTTACTAAAGATACAGCCTGATGACCTTGCATGTGCAGTGGTTTTCATGCTGTATCCAAACTTGTTTAAATGCCACATATGTGTATATGCGACAAATTCTACAATGTGTTGTAGCCAAACAATTTTACAATAAAAAATTTCATGTCCCAGATAAAAGTGATATGAAACTTTATACCCTGGTAATGTGTCTAAACCATGTGAAGAGCCATAATAAAAACAACACTGAACAGAGAAACAACATACCATCAGAAAATCCGCTTTTGTAAATATATGTAAAGTCTTTATGCATGCAGATTTAGAAGTGGAATGTTGAATGGTTGCTCAATTTGACATGGCTACAGCTGTATGAACATTGTCGCCAAAAAATCACTGCAGTGCAAGAAAGAAAGATCCAGGAAGTCGGAGAGGAAAAGAAAGATAGAGGGATGGAGGGGCGGGGCAAACTGGCTTCCTGGTCTTCAATCTTAGTCCCTGGGAGGCCCACCCTGCACCTGCTGTCTCCTAGTGCCTCTCATCAGAAAGGCATTTAGCGAGTGCTGTGGCTGCGGGCCCCTTCATTAGCAAGCATAATTATTTGTGCAAGTGGCGTAGGGCAAAACTGGCCCTGCATAAACAAACAGAAGGGCCGGAGGACTGTGAACAAACAATGCAATCAACGTTGACAATCGACATCACCAACATGAGACCTATAGCAAACTTCACATGCAGAGATGGACATTAAAAAAAAAAACAAATCGACATCAGCAACACAAAACTTTATCAGTGATAAGAAAAAATACTAAATAACTTCAAAAATAATGTTAACCACACAGTGAAAAAACAGCATTACAATTTTATTGTATCACGGTGAAACACTGGATGAGTGTGTGTTTATATCAGAGTTCAATCAAAGCAAACTTTTATCACTTTCCAATCTTTTCTCTCTCTACTCTCTCAAGAGTGGAAATAGCTGTGGACAGAAAACAAAGAATCTAAAAAATATTGCAATAGATGTCCATATTAACATATTCTAAAAACACATTATTTAAGTATTGATGGCATTAAGTGTGTGTGTGTGTGTGTGTGTGTGTGTGTGTGTGTGTGTGTGTGTGTATGGCTGCGGGCCCCTGTCCTTCCCACAGTTCATCAACTCCACAGCGTGACAACTCTTCATCCGACCAAAGCTTCATCTGCCAGCGCTAATTACTGAGCCATGAAAACCTCTGATACCCAAACAGACACTCACTGGCATGAAAATATGAATAATGTGTTTATGGTGTCTTTGTGTGTTTATTAATTTGAGCATCATGTTAGTGTTACAAAAAAAGCTTTTATACCAGCAGTAAAAGCCTCGTAGCTTCTCTATTACATTATATTAACTAGCTGCTGTTTTTTTTACAGGTAATGCTGCACAATGACTGTGTACCCTAGAGCAAGGCATTTGACTTCCTGTGGGGCTTGCCAACACAGTGCTGCTATCAATCCATTAGATCATGTAGTGTTTCTGTGTGCCCTGCTGCTATCAGAAATAAAACACTATATGTTTCGGACATAAGATAAAACTGACATAAAAAATAGATGCAAACAGTACATGACAATATTACTCGACGTGATAAAAAATATTGATAATTTCTGATATTAAAAAAACACCAAGTACTTTTAATTCTTCCTAGAAATACTTGAAAAGCCTGACCAACGCCTCCAAATATATCAGCAACTCTGTGCAATACACCATTAACTAATATAAAAATATGGACTGATTTAAGAGGAATATGCATTTACCTTTTTTCTTCCCTGAAGATCCCATCTATATATCACACACACACCGAATGTATTACCACAGCAACTCATAAGGACTTCTCACAGTGTCACTCATAAAGTATCGCTCATATCTATTTACTCAGTTACCAGTTGTCAGCTCAGGCTTGTAGTTTGCAAAGGACTCTGACAGCAAGCCAAGCTGTATGAGAGGCCACAGTAGAAATTACAGACCAAGCTTAAATTATTGAAACAATGCTAAAAACACAGCCTGTGTGCAGCTGATGCACTGTGAGTTGTTCACTTTATTTAACTAAAGTTCTCTCTCGAAAGATTCAGCAATTTTGGATGTTAACTTTAGACACTTTCTGCCTCAGAAAAGCAGAAATACCTAGCACAGAACCTTACGAATGTTGCTCAATGCACAACTTTATCTCTAGCATGTCAGTTTTATGCAATGCTACACATTCAATTCACCTTTTTTAAATCTTTTCTGCGTTGCAAAAAAGCATCACTTGGTCTCACAGACAACTATGTATAATTGCTGCTCATGTCCAACATCATGGGAAACGTTTTTCGCAAGCATTCTTGAACAGTGTTTTGTGCCACTGTAGCCAAAGATTGAGATGTTGTTTGAGGAACTGAGAAATATTTGCCTTCAAACATCCAGAAAAGCTCTGTGACTTTGAAAGAATGGAACTCCCTTCGTTTTCACTTTTCTCTCTCATAATAGGGGAGCAGACAGTCTGACTAATCTATGTTTGTACAGTTCACAAAAATACATTAGTCATTCTATACGATGTGTCCATATCATTACAGCAGTCTGAGGCTTTTTCCTTCTGCTAACTACGCAGTCCCGGCCAGATTTGTTTTACCCCAAAATCTAACTCCGTCCTCTTTAACTGCTATCAAACACACACACACATGGACATAAAACACACGTTGACAAACACATAATACATAAACCATTAAAGACTAATTGAATCTAATTTATTTAGTTTTCTGGAAAGAATCATTTAAGGCAGAACTTCCCTAAGCCCCCTCAATAAATGACACTCATACCGTTTTACTCTCTTTTCAAACACAATTAAAAAATAATATATAAATATATACACACTGCAAATGACATGCATATAAGGAGTTCATTTTGGAGCCTGATCTCAGGTCATTAGTAACCCACCATGATGCTGTGGAGTTGGAGGGTCCGCTGGCGACACAGTGGCCCCCTGGCCATTTATTCTATATTAAGTCTCTAATGGGCCCTCTCTCTCTCTCTCTCTCTCTCTCCCTCTCTCTCTCTCCCTCTCCCTCCCTCTCTCTTGCTCTTGCTCTCTCTCGCTCTCTCTCTCGCTCCTTACACTCAGCATGTAGGCACAGCGTTGGTAAAATATGCACAGAAAGTCCGGTGCGCACACACAGACAAAGCCATTCAAATGAATGGTTATTTATTCGCTAAACGAGGATCTGGGTGTTTAATGTTCCTTGGACATTAGGTGGTTTTCTGGGGGAGGCAGAGCCATACCCCTACGGCTACAGACATCATTTATTTTACACATAGCCTAATACTGCACGCTAGGCAGCCGCTGAGAAAAATGGGCTTTGGAAGTGAGAAGGAGATATAAAAGAAATAATGAATTACTTTTCTTAGTGTTTGTGTGTGTGTGTGTTTGTGTGTGTGTTTGTGTGTGTGTGTGTGTGTGTGTGTGTGTGTGTGTGTGTGTGTGTGTGTATGTATGTGTGTATGTGTGTAGGGCGGGGTTGAACACATTAGAAGTTACAGCAGGGAGAAAAGAAAGGAGTAGGTTTAAAGGCCTTAGCACCCTGTGTGTGTGTGTGTATGATTGCAAATGCAAAGAGGGAGAAAAGAGAGTGTCAGACACTGAAAGACAGACAAGTTAACACAAACTTCTCACAAATGTGCATGAGCATTTGTGTATGTTTGAGTGTGTGCGCTGGATTTTCAGCAGAGAGGAAGGTTATATCTGGTTGCGTGTGAGGCTCTCCGGCCTCCATCTACATTTCATCCAATTGCAGAACATCACACCATCAGAGGAGCTCCTGTACTTGCATCAGAACACCTTCCCAAAATGTAACAGTGCAGTTGTGATGCAACTGAAACATGAGAGCCACCAAAAGTAACTTTTTAAAAGAGAGATACCGTTTTAGTGTTTTTTCTCGTCCTTCTCTCTTTTCAAACATTACGCAAGTTATCATGAGCGTCTTTCAAAACAACAAACAAAAGGAAGTGCACTTAATCATATCCCAATAAAATCACCATGATATATATTAAAAGAAACTATAGGCTAATGAGAGCATTAATTGAGGTAATAAGTGTATTAATTAGCCAATATTTCTATGTCAGAACACTCATCTTTACATCACAAGTGTAGGATTTACATGTATAGATGTACATATAATATTTCAAATTTTTGTCCTGTTGTGAGAAATTTTTCATAAACTAAGTTTACACGTACTCAGTGAAGTTTAAATTGTCTTTGAATATTTCACTGAAATGAAATGGGTCTTTAAACCTGGGACTCTCTTCCAGTTAAGATAATTCATCAGTTGAGCTTCACGTAAATTAACTTGATCATTATTGGGTTTTCCACCCTGCCCAGCTGAGACTTACTTAAAGAGGGTTACAACTGAAATCTTTTGAAGATTCGAAGATTCAGAGAGATCGGATCAAAGGGAAAAAAAACAAGAAATCCCTCAATTTCATGGTAAATGAGTTCCAATTATGTTTTAAATGATGAAATGGAAACCAGGCATTTTAAGCTTTTAATGAAATAAACTTACCTCCCTATCTGTGGTCACTGAAGACAGTGCTATGGTCATCTCACCGTCAGAAAACTCCTTCAGCTCCATTGTAAGCAGCTGCTCCAAGTCTAGATCCATTCAGTACACACAAACAGACTAACAGTTATATAAAACACACAAAAAACACAAGCATGAACAGAACTGAGAGGTAACTGAAAGGATGTAATTAAGACTTGGATAATGTGCCAAGGAGCAAAATGTGTCACAATCCTGCTAGATAACTCACATGGGAGTTTGCAATTACGTTGCCTAATTAGATTTTTTCTCAAGTCTTCTTTGACATACACAGACTCCCTCACACTCCTGTTAGCTTGGTTGTTAGGACGGGACACTTTACACTGTTTCTATCGTCAGTAGTTGTATAGAGTTTGGTGACTTGACAGGATTTCCAGTATAGCTCTACCCAGCTTCACACCTGACTAGAGGTTTAATTTGCAAGAGTGACTGGCTGAGCTGTGTGATTGGTCAAGGCCTTTTACCAATCTTGCAATAGATGTGCATCCTGCTATGTTTCTGTGTCATTTACTTGTGTCAGTTCCAGTAGCCAGAGTTCAGACTTAGTCTAGTTATAATGTTAACTAAGTGGAGATTTATGTATGACTAAATCAAAATGGGTTGCACTATGAAAACTAGTTCTTTTTAGTTGTTGGTAAATATTTACACACAGTAACTACCAGATGTAACTGTTTCGAAGCAAACTGAACTGACTGATAAAATTATGGTTAGTTTGCTAATATATAGCGAGAGAGAGGTAAAGTCACCAATAAATCTGGCCTGTCACTTGATTAAAATGCTGTTAATAATGATGTAATCCAGGAGGATTTTAAACCACCTTTCACAAACATAATACACCATAAATTACAAACTGTCAGGCCAATAACTTTAGGCTACTTGACCAAAACACTTTGGTATAATCAGATATTTATAGACTGCATGCAATTTACTAGCTCTGAAGCAAAAATTGATATATGAGTAATACCTTCTTTCACAAAGGATTAAATTAGATTAAATATATTGTCGGCCTATGTTACAGCTGGTGATGCACATGGATGTGTTAAGAGAGCTGGACACAGCACAGCCAACCAGCCTTGCTGCCAATCTGATCTAGTGGCCACTCGTTGTATTAGAATAAAAAAGTCCCAAAAAACATTTTCCCCACAGATCACGTTATAAAAGAGATGTCATTAAAACTTTTGAAAAGACACCTCAAAATGTAAACAATTGTAAAGTGTTTTGCAAATATAATCATTTATGAGGGAAACACCTGCACATGTGCTTAGGGCTGTATGATGCAAAAACAAATCTAACTAAAACTATTTTAGCCTTTTTTCATTCAATTGAAGAACTTGCAAATAGCTGGTACACCCCATTTGATGGCCCTACTATGACAACTCAAAATGTCATCTATTAAAAAGTCTATTACCTATTGCTTTAGTGTATGTTATTTGCCTAATAATTTTTTGCATCTTGTATGACATGACAGTATGATAAGGGTGACAGATAGAGAGCTGTATAATTATTATCTTCAATATTAACTTGCAAAAGTTCTCCATCATAGGCTACCCCTCTCTCTCGCTCTTCCACATATAAACTCTACTGTCTTCAATTAATGTGAAGCTGCTGCTCATGCTCAAATACACACATTGTAGCTTCGCCTCATCAGGTTGACCTGCGGCGATGTCACTCCATTGCTCCAAGGATGTCATGAGCTCCTCTAGTTGTGCTGAACGACGGCCATGTTTGATCCACAAAGCCTCACTTTGCAGCCGCAAGGCCTCTGCAGACACATAAACACACACTGTATGGGTGTGTCCAGCATACACATTCTGGCTCTTGGTCATAAGTGCATGTAGTTCAGTGTTGGTTCATTAATAAACAAACATGACTATTTTGACAGGGTTGTTGACAAATTTCTGCCTTTGAGAAATTAATCTACTACCCTGAACGTCTGGTGTAGAGCAAGTAATCAGCACTGCAACACAGTTGGTCTTAAGCCAAAAAGAGACACTTATACTGAGTGGTATATTGGCTAAGGACATATTATCTCAAGTCTGTTTATTTTTGTTTTTTATTGTGAAATGTGACCTTTATTTTTATGTACATTTCAATCCACTGTAAGGTGTTCCAGACATCTATCAGTGCAAATCCTTAATTCTAATACTGATCAATAAAAATCACTAATTACTGAATAACTTCTTTTGTTGAGCTGGACTCAACACAAAATAATGATACTGATGATATAGATGCTATAGAGATATAGACTGACGCTGTCTTCTTTAGCTACACCTTTAATCAAGGTTTTGAACGCAACTCTTTGTTTGGGGCCCTTCAGTAAAGGCTAGACTTTACGCAACACCATCATAGTGGCACCACAGTAAGTAAGTAAATCATTCACTGTCAATGAAAGGCAACAGTAACATTTTGGATTTGAAAACATTTAAATTTTTTTGCTATCCATGCTTGACAAAATATTTCCCATTGGTCTCCTGATAAAATATTTCCCATTGGTCTCCTGATATGCCAGACAACACAAATATACAGTTTGTACAAAACATATCATACACTACTTAGTTATTATATCATTTTCATTTATCCCGGGGGAAAATTTGACATGGAAGCCACAGTCCCTGAATTAGGAATATTAATTGGACAACAAAAGGACAAGCAACTGTATATTGTGGGGGCTCTGTAAATCAAAAGAATTGCTGTAGCTATTTAGGAGCCATAAATAGCTAATACCCAGCTCAGTATATAAACCCATAAAAAGTTTAATATCTCCTCTGACAGTCGTTTGCACGGAGCCTATGAGGAGCAGGAAATGGCATGAATAGAGTTTTGCTACTAACCTCTTTAGGAATCAATGAACCTTAAAATGCACTGGCAGAAAACTCTCCCAATAATCATGAGAACTGGACAACACACATACATCATTGTCCTGCTCTAAGCATCTTTCCTTTTCTGTCTCTGCGCTTTACTTTGCTCTTTTGCTCCTCTCATTCCATCCACCTTAATTCACTTCTCCTCTATCAGGGCCATTTTCTGTCTTTCTGTCTGTCTGTCTGTCTGTCTGTCTGTAAATCACTGGGAAGGGAGGGAAAAAGAGCAGCGGAGCGTTACTGAATAGAGATCAGTCATCTCTCCTGCCCAGCCTTTATACGATTGCTCAACCCCGACAACTTAAGTACCTGTTTGGCAGGCTGAAGAATACACATGCACGCACACACACACACACACACACACACACACACACACACACACAAACACACACGCTGCAAATTCCCTGTTTTATGACTTTGGTGCCAGATCACACACAAGTTTTCCAAAAGTCAACCTGAGTAGAGTTTGACTGTTGTAATTCAATTGTTACAATGCATTAAACCATCGAGTATAAACTGTATGATACAACACCTTAATTTCACTTTACCCAAGCCAGTACAGATGCACAGATTCTGTTGTGAGCCTTCTCTCCCAACTTTTTCTTGTTTTCTCTGTTCTTAGATTTCCATTCATCCCTTTCAAACATTTACAGATTTATCTTTGAATTCTTATCTTATTCTTTTATTGGGAAAATAAACTACTATACCTGAAAAAAACAGAAGCAATGCTACAGACTAACTTAAAAACTAACTCGGTTCTCTGCCTTAACCAAATTCGCCCCTCATCTCTCTATTTCTCCATCTTTCCTGGTGAGTGTTAAGCGAGTCATGTCAGGGGATATGTGTGTGTCTTCCTTCATCGCCCCATTACTCCCCCTTGGGGGCACCTATGCCTCCCTCACCTCCGAGAGCCTCCCCCAGTGTTGCTCTGATGTGCTCCGCTGCCTCTTGAAGAATCTCCCTGGCGACTGTCGTCACCGCGGACGATGCCCCATCATCCCCTGCGTCTTGCTGGCCATCATGATGGACCACTCGCAGGATGTTAGACTCCAAAGTGTGGTACTCAGAGCTATGAGGGAGAGAAGACGGGTGGGTGAAAGAGATATGGATGGCTACAGGGGGGGAAGAGCGATGATTGTGAGGCATTTGCATAAATAAAACTCCCCTTTGGGTCATGAGGAATGAATACATGCAGGCCTGAAATACACACCCAAACATACTGTACAACTCATTCTTGTGACAACAAATATAATCTTCTCAGCCAGAACTCACTGTTTCTGGATACATTTGTGATCTGCATGTGTGTGTGTGTGTGTGTGTGTGTGAGTGTGTTTGCGTCAGTATCAACTGTATTCACATTAATCAGTGTTGGTCCAGTGAAACAGAAAACATCCTAACTTCACTTAACATGCTCCCAGGTAAGATTTTATTAACTCCCCTGTTGCCTCATCTATAAAGCATTTTTAATATTAGCTGAAGTTATCAACAAACTGACCTGGCGTATGTGCTTCGACATGATTTGCATATGTGAGTGTGTTTACCTATCCAGAAGTCCATCTCTTAGCAGTGTGAGTGAGAGTGTTCCCATGTGATGAAGCTTCATGAGGTCTACATCCTCCCTCCATAGCAGCAAACTCTCAAAAATATTCACCCTCCGCAGATACCTCACTGTCTCCTCGGGCAACTCAGTGTTACACCGCCTGCCGCACAACACTGGCAGATAGAGTCCACCAGACGTTTCTTTCTGGATTACAAAGACACACAATTATCATATATTATCATATTATTTATTTGAGATTAATAAATCAATAATAATGAGAATAATAATGAGAATAATATCTTTGTAATATACAACTATAGAGATTTCTTTTTTACACATTTATGTCTACATGGACCGTGATTACATTTTTACTCATTTTAGAGCAATAAAAGTAAAGTAAAACGAAACAAAGCGTGGTATGTTTTTGAGTGTGCCATCAATGGACACTTTTCTCCCCCAATGCAATGCACAAAGGAAATAGAGGAGCTATCCACAGCTGGTAAAATGAAAATAAATTGTTGGTGGTGGTAAAACAGCTGTGCATGAAATCTTTTTCATCTTTAAACCCTTAAATGCTTCAACTTCAAGCAAAAAACACATGCACACAGACAGGCAGAGTTCATGTTACCTGGCTAAGGTGTAGGGCTAGGCACAGTGTTGCAGCCACAGTGTCAACATCTGGTTCTGGTCCACCCAAAACAACATGGATGGGATTCTCTGATGCATCTGCCTGGAAGCACTCACACAAACATACAGTACAAAGTCAGTGTGTCTGTGGCTTGGTGGCTTTTCATTTCTAAACATTCTTGGTGAGACATTTTTCAGTGATACTTAATCTCTTTGTTTTCCAACATCCAACAAGGAAAACCGGTGACGGTTTTGTACATTAGTGTTTAATCTAATGGCTGATGTAACTGTATCAGTTGAACGTCATCGAGCCAGTGGGAATAAGTTAGATGGCTACAGCATTTTGAAATCAACACTATGAATTAATAATGAAATCATGGAGCTGCTAGGTTTACCTCATGCTTGAATGAGAATAATATTCCACTTGATTACACTGGAGGAACAATCAGTCGTAACAGTGACGTCTAAATTAGCCTGGGAAACTTTTTCAACATTAACTCAGATTAACATGTTTTATCAGAGAAGTGATTAGGTCCGTTTAGTCTACTAAACAACACACTCCTTATTTATGTAAAGAACACATTAATGACAGCTCTATTACAGAGATTAAACATTCATCTCTAGGTTAAAAAGCATTGAATTATGTTTCCTCCTTGCGATTTGATTTTAATATGGCAAAACCATTCCTAACTCTCATGGATTTTTTTTTTTGGGCATTTCCGGTGTTTAAATACACAGAGATACATGGGGGCACACATACACAGGTCAGGTCTCTGGATTGTCAGCATTTTTCTTTTGAGAGAATCTGAAATAAAAACCCAAAATCTAATAAATTGTTTCAGCAATTCATAGCATCATAAGAGAAATTAGTAAAGGCATACATCGACAAACATTGTCATAAAAAATACTAACTGAAAGTAAAAGGAAACTCTAAAAATGTATTGTATTTTGGAACAAAAATCACTGACAACCATCCTCCGCCTGTTCTGTGTGTGTTCTCTGTCAGTCTGTTTTATCCTAAATAGATAAGCTGACTCACCACTAGTACAAGCCTGCCTTGCAGCCTGTACCATTAATCAAAAGGCAAAATGTGGATACAATGAATACCATGTCTATCTGTAGCTAATCTTAATGGGCTTTTAGGATGCACTGATGGGGGTTGGTGTAGCAGTGGAAGGGAAAGCAAGTTTACAGAGACAAAGACTGGTAGAAAGCCTTGACTAATCATGTTTCCTGGCTAAATTATTGCTGCTAGCCCAAAGTGGGAAACATATTTTGAAGAGCTTAATTGTATGTCTTCCAACCTTAGCTAACACAGGATACAATGGCTTTTTGATCTTTACAAAATAAATCTGATAGAAGCCCATCAGGAATAGACGTGTATCTTGTTTCTGTTCATATGACCTTAGCATCGGGGCGGGTGGATAAAAGAAATGATGAGAGAAGAAGTGAGAAACCAAATTACAGAGAGGGGGAGAGGAGACATACTACAGACTGTTGATTAGACTGAGTATGAGAAAGTAAAAAGTGTATTGAGATTGGATGAAAGAGGACAAGGAGTTAGAAATTGATTTTGAAAAAAGGGACTGAAATACAGATCGCATGGACAGTAGATTAATAAGTCAGACATGTGGTAAAGGTGGGGAAAGGGAAAAAGGAAAAAAAAGGAAAAAATGAGGCTAGACAGGTGGAAAGGTGTGAAGGGGAGAAGAAGGGAGAAGTAAGAGAAAGAAGGGGGAAATTATTAGATAAGAGGGAGTGAAGATGTGAGGGAAAGATGTAGAAGGGGAGGGAGAGAAAACGAAGGGAAGGGAGGAACAGAAAGAGGAGAATGTGTGTGAGAGAGAGAGGGAGAGGGGGAGCATGTCTGCAGCCACTTCCTTTGTAGGAGGGAGAGAGGGGGAATAAATCAATACTAGATAGCCAGAGAAAAGGAAGTGATGCATTAGTAGGAGAAAAGGCCACTCAGTGTCAGTTCTCCTGCAGAGCGAGAACACTGGTGTGTGTGTGTGTGTGTGTGTGTGTGTGTGTGTGTGTGTGTGTGTGTGTGTGTGTGTGTGTGTGTGTGTGTGTGTGTGTGTGTGTACTTTTATGGCTATACATTGCGAGGACCAGTTCCTTCAAGCTGAGTAGTCTCCCTCTGAGCTCTGTCTTCTTGTCTCACCACATTCGGTCCCTCTCTTCTCCTCTCTTGGTCCTTGCAGACCAAGTCAGGAATATATTATGAATCTCCTTTAGTTGCCCGGCTACCTCACATTATATTCTCAGTGAAATATTACACTGAACTGAGGAGACTTATAAGCTTACAGTAATTGCTTCTTGTATAAAAACTGCGGGCATTTAAGCACAACCTATATTCTGAATCAGTAAACAGTTACATTTATTGAGATTGAACATTTTTGACTAATAGAAGATCAGATAAGTATCCTGTTTGCTACTTTTGGTTTAGTCATGCTAATAAGCACTTTTTTAAGTTATTGCACTTTTCAAGCCAACTTTCCTTTTAAGATTTTTGGGAGCCTAGTAAACCTTGAAAGTGAAGCCAATGTGGACCCTTTTTTCATCAAAGCAGTTTGTTTTATGTCTCAGCAATTATGTGATGTTGTAAACATTTGCAGGGATGAAAAGTAATGAATGTTTGTTCATCCTCAATAGACATAAAGTTCAAAAATGGTCTGAGGTTTTTTAATGATTCAATTTTGGTACAAAGTCAAAGCCACAATCAAAGTAGTCCTGATATCCCCTTTTACATGTATGAGTGTGTGTGTGCATGTGTGCATTAGTTTTTAGGCTCAGGAGGACCAATGCTGGATGTCCACTCAGCACACTTGTTCAGCTCTACGCAAAAGATGTTAGAGCGAAGGATCATGAGCTGCAGACTACACAGAAAAACTAAGTGAGAAAGACAGACAGGTTCAGTAAGCACTAAGAGCCAGGCCAATTAGAAGTATGGGTGTTCTGGACTGTGGCCATCCAGGGAGTAGAGAGTGGGTGAGAGAGGGAGGTAGAGAGAAGTCGAAAGCAGCCAGCAAAAGAGCGAGTCATCAAAGTTTATGTAGGAAGGCTGGGAGAGAGAGATAAAATTTTTCCATATGCATGTTTGTGCGTGAGAGGGAAACGATGACATGTGCTACACTGTATTTGCATCCTCCGTGACACTCATCAGTTGCCCTCCTTATCACTCAATTACCCTGCTGTGCTCTGATCTGCGGATTTGCTTCTTCGATCTTACTTCTCCTCGGCTTCCCCTGTGTTTATCTGAAGTAATAAAATGAAAGTTTTGAATGGTTTAGTATGGTTGAAAATATAATTAATCAAGTTAGTAAAGCAAATATGAACATATCACCTGGGTAACAGGATATTAGTGCATATATCTGCACATTTTCCCCCATATCCCTTTGACTAAAAATGACTCTACTCATGTTTATGATAGTGCTCATTATGTTATATTTTAGATTTTCCCAACTTCAAATCACATTTTACACTTATATCATACTAAATCAGCTTTTGTACACACATGAACCATCACTTATATGTTGTTGCTTTAATGGCAAGGAAGTGAACAATTTGAACTCTGTGAAAAATCTGTCTGAGTTTTGATATGTTCAGACAATTTGTTTACTTTACCTTGCCCTTTGGATGACTAACAGTATAAATATAGAGATTGCAAACACACAATTTCTATCTTCTATAGAAGATCATGCAATATGATTTAAAGCTCCAGAAAAGCCACAGCTAAATGGACCTTGGAGTGACTCTGTTCTCATCAGATTATGTATTTTTTAAAAATTTAAAGCAGTATTGTTTTGTAAGCCGCTGTGTACGAAGTCAAGAAAGACTGTGGAAGCTCAGTTTTTAAAGATCTCATCAATGCAACTGGAATTTCCATAACTCTATGACAATTGGGAAAAATCCATCTGCTGATGAAGACCATGTGATAGATCAAAAACTCCTGAACAGCTACTATTTAGTAGCTGACCTTGAAGATAGTCTATTTTTCTCAGTGCAGATTATTTGTAGGGGTGGATTTTCCCTGTTTATTGCCTATAGAGAGTGGAAAAGATAATTCCAGAAATCACCAGTAAAACGTATTGCAATGGTTTGTTTGGATGTAAAATGTGTGTGGATGTGCATGCACTTGTGAATAAATATTTGTCTTGTCTGATTGTGTGTTTATGTTTCCCCAGTCCCTTGTAAATCTTGAAAAAACAGACAAAGTTAACTCAATGAGTAAAACATCAAAATCATTACTATTCATATGCTCCCCAGTGGCTGCCAGAAGGTGACAAAGGTATTTCTGATCAATTTCTGGCAGTGACAGGTTCCTGGACAAGTTCTACCATCTGAGAAATTGAATGAAAAACACAGGGTACAGCCAAAATATATATGCAAAGTTGCCTAAATTGCAGCAGTGCCATATCAACTAGGAACTGAGTCATCAAAAAATAAAGGAGAGAATATATGTGTCCACAGCTCAAAACCACTGAATGATACTAAGGCCACGCAGTATAACTGATAATACAGCCGTGCAGTTTAAAGTAGCACATGCTGAAAGAGCAGTTTTACGGGCCCTATGGCCTCAAGGTATGTGCATGATCCATGAAAGGCCCCCTAGTGTGAATGTCTGTGCAAATGTTGCACTACTGACAGGCCAAATGTATACAAGCAAAGTCTGTTTACAGAAATGTAAAACGAATTCAGTAAAACCACATATCTAAAACAATATGCAAGTATGTGTGTCCCAAAGACACAAGATACTTCTGCACAGTGGCTGCACAGTCATTAAGGTTGTTTATTATTTGCATGAGGCTTTTTTTTTTCATGTGTGAACAGATATTCAGCCCTGGATCAAATGCAAATTATGAGTCAGTATCTGCAGAGCAACCAGATAGCATGGAAGGATAGCCTCTGGCTAAACTTGTTGATGTCACGCCTCCCCCTCATTAGAAATCAGCAGCTCATTCAAATTCACACATACTGGTGATCCTGGAAACACAACTAGCCTTATTTTACGGGGCCAAACACGCCTTCCTCCCCCCCTCGCACTGTCATACTGTCGATCTACAGGTGCTTTGGGGAACCGGGGGACGTGAGAGGCTTTTATCCGTGCACTCTCTCGGCGACGGGGACGCAAAAGCCTGTAGCACAGTCGGTAGCAGTCTTCCCGTCATGGTCTCACTCATTATACCCGCAACCTGGTGCATTAACGCCGCTGAGGGCTCGTAACTCACCCGGAGTCTGCTCTGGACCCTCCGCAAATACGCTTCCATGTCGGCCTGCGTCGCTACGGTGCCGCCGCAGATCTCTCCATGGACCAAGTTTCGCCAATGAGGGGCTTCTGGTGTGCTTTTGCGCGCCTGCGTGCGTTGCGTGCGTGTGCGTGCGTGTTTTTGCGTGTGTGCATGTGCGCGCTTGTGTGTGTGTGTGTGCGTGTGCGTGTGCGTGTGTGTTTTCCTCCACGCGTGCGAGTCTCCCGCTGCGCTCACACTGCAGCACTCTCTGCCGCTGTGTGTGCGGTCGGTCCTCCCCTTTCTCTACGGGGTGAACCCACGGCACCGAGCTGTGGGTGTGACGGCGGGAGGAAGAGATCCGACGGAGGCGCGCTCCGTGATTCAATCGCGCTCCCTGCGGTACGGACAACCCCCCCCCCCATCACACACGCCCCCAACCACGTCCGACCCTCCAGATCCTCCCTGTGAATACACATAAACACGTACACACACACACACACTCATCCGGTCCCGCACATAGCCTCAACGTCCAATGACAAAAACCCCCGTAGTGACTGTGGTGAACGAGAGCCAGTGTCGCTCCAGCACCACGGACAGCACCCTTTCGTTTCCCACCGTCTCCGGAGCTCATATCAGCGCCTTCGCGTTTTTCACGTGGCGCGGTTTCCGTGCGGTTTTTTGGTTTTTTGTTTTTTCTATTTTTGCCGCAATATGACCAAAATCATGGCCAGGAGCGGAGGGCACCGCGATGCCTCTCTGCTATGTGAGTGTGTGCGACGGGAAGCACTTTAATTAATCTGAAAGATGACCGTGCGCGTAAAAAAATAAAGAAATTAAAAAGAAATACGCAAACAATAGACACACGCACACGATGGGAAGTCGGCCAGCCCCGAAGCTTTAATATTTAAAATGGACGAGGCGTTTATCTCTGGGTCATGGTGTCGCCAGATTGACCAATATATATGAAATGTGCCCATTTGAGGGCCATGAGCTAAAAAGTTTGTTGCTGAGCCCCTACTGACCCCAGACCAATCATTTTCTGCGCATTGTGTGCATTATATATGGACCAGCCGGTAGCATCATCCTGTCTTAGAGTAAAATGACCTGGCCCCAAGGTTGCCACGCAACAATAAGTTTGTAATAATAAGACATAACTGTGTTTAGGAGCTGCTCCATGCCAGCACCATATAAACTAAAGTGATACAATCTGATTTCGACACAGGGTCCTCTACAAGACTACAAGTCACAACATTAGATAATAAGATAGGACCAGGCTTTTTTTTAGTGGTGGGAGATCTTCAACAAATTTGTTGTTAATGAGATTACCAAAACACGCTGGTGAACCTGGAGCTTCGGGGGCCCCTCAGGGAATGGGATAACTGGACAACTGCCCAGATTTTCCCTGCCAAAATGAAATCATACAGGTCAAGCCTACTCTACATGGTGGCACTGAAAAGAATAACAGAGGCGGGATGTTAATCACAACATCAGCATAGATTTTCTGATAGGCGGTCATGAAGGGACAAAATGCAAAATTTACACACTGGAACATACATTACCACAGTAGACATAATGCCCATAAACATGCATTGTTTTATTTGTGTGTGTGTGTGTGTGTGTGTGTGTGTGTGTGTTTGTGTGTGTGTCCGTGTGCCTATTTCAGTGTTACTGTCCATAACTTTTAGTTGATTTGACATTTGTTGGAATCCATCTTAGCTTTATTCGTTTTACATGAGAATCCATGCGAGATGTCATGGTTTCCCCTTTATAGTCAAGGCAGTGTTACTCTGGTCTTAACTGAAGCCACTGTAGTTCACTGTCACTGCTGTGAGCCAAAAGGCCAGAGTCAAGCCAGACAAAGTCAATAAGACTTCCAGTCACAGTCTTCAAAATAAAACCCTCAGTCATGTTTTTTAAGAGTGTGATGTCTTCTTCTCTGAAATACATCACAACATACTTTAGGAAAGCAGGCACAGCAAAAGTGGGCACTGCGATGTGCCTACTGTGCCTATGTTCCCTAAACCTTGCTTTGTTACTTTTGCCTTCGGTTTGGAATGTATTTCCCAAGGTGCCTTTCAAAAACCCCGTAAGAACAAGCTTGAACTTGATAAGTTAAAACTAGGAAGAAATAAATATTGGGCAAAGCAGAGAAAGTAAAAGTAATCACTCTTTGCTGTATGACTCTTCATCATTGACGTAAAGTAGTAATTCATGAAGGAAGCCCCAGTAACACAAAAACCTGATTTTTGAATAACTGCTGTAGTGTTGATCATATGTGATATCTCTTCATCCACTGTTGGTCAATTACTGATGACAATGAGAAAAGTACACAGCCAAACAGTAAACAGACCTAGAAATACAAAGTTTATTGTGAGTTAATAGAGTAAAAGGTCTGGAGAGTTTTGAGATAACTAATAGCTTTGGGCTTAAGGTTTTTCCTTTGAGATCTGAAGTGAGCTTTGTTCTTATCTTGATGAATGGTTGCTGTGTATTGAACAGCTGACAGCAACTGACAGCCTGTAATGATAGTTGATGAGAAATGACAGAACAGACATTAGTATGGTCAATGTATAGTTGTAGTCCATTGTAGCATTATCAGGGCTAAGTTTGGTCATATGGATACTCCTTTAATATTAATGCAATTTGAGGAATACCCTGACGAGTCTATGAAAGCAGAGGTAAGGTGGAAGAAACCTGGCAGCTATATGGATATAAACCCAATTTCGGGAAGAGGCATATAAGAGAAGGCCAGATTAGTAGGTGGTTGGTTGATGAGGGCTCGCAGGGAGTCTGTAAGCATGTTATTTGTAAAGTCTGCAAAAGCTTTACATTTGTGAGGGCTAAATTCAGTGGGCCACTCAGAAAAGGCCAGAAAGGGGAAACGTCAGCGCCTCCCTCGATGTCCCACTAATTGAAGTCACAGGAACTGGAATAGTAACCATCTTAAAGGGCAAGGATGTGATAAATCTGGTGAGTGGTCCCAGGGTTTTATTTGCACCACATTCTACAATACTAAAGGAAAAAACAAAACAAAACAAAACAAACAAAAAAAAAAAAATAGCTCTGCTCGACATTCTATATTGGCATTGTTTCCTGTTTTATTTTATTGTGAATAGATCATAATATCTTATTCTGTTGGATCCAGTTAAGTCAAGTATTTTGCTAGTGGTGTTGTTGTGTGTATGTGTGTGTGTGTGTGTGTGTGTGTGTGTGTGTGTGTGAGAGAGAGAGAGAGAGAGAGAGAGAGAGACTAAGTGCCATCTTAAAATTAGAATTATTTTTTTTTTCCACATTTCTTTTCTTTATCACCAACAAGGTGGAATTTACATGCGCTTTTCATAATGAACGTTTTAATCCCAGGTTTATTATTTTTTGGTCTTTTTCAGCTGCAGATGTTGGACCGGTACAGTTCACAGTTTGGAATCACATTTGTTACAACCTACTACAATCAAAATTGAGATTTTAAAAAGTGATTAATTTAGTTCAGTTTTTCCACACACACCTATAGGTCCTGTATATAAATCTTTTTTCAGTATGAAACTTATTAAGCAGAAATTTTTAAAAAACCCTCTCTAGTTTGAAAAAAAATCAAAGGAGCGTTTTACATTACAGTCCAGTCCAATACAACAGAACCACAAACTACAGTCTTAAATTTGGTACAGAGATGTATTACATCTATTTATTTAAAACTGAAGACGAAAAAGAGAGTTATTTATTATTTAGATTCCATTGTACTGTCATATATTCCGGTTATTTTGTTCGCCCCTGAATCATTTCTATTTATAGTATGTCATGACCAGACATAATTCAAAATGACGTTTCAAATTCACTGTTCACTATTTGTAGATAAATAGACACTCGTGTGCAAAATGAAATGATTCATCATATTTGGGGAAAAAAGATAGAAACAGTCACAAAGCTCACGGACATCACTCATGTTTTCCTGCTCATAGTTTTCTTACTGCTGTTCTGGAAGTTTGACTCCAGGGACTTTGGGAAGAATGCACAACTGAAAGCTCTACGTGTAGTTTACCCACCGTGACGAATGAGGATGATATAGTTATACCTGAGTCGACTGAGGTACATCTTCGAGGCAACAGGCGGACACACTGCAGCTTTGATCCATTGATGCCACTGCTTGCTCGCTCTTTTATGGGGGAAACGAGAAAGTCTGTCGTATTTTGTCTCTGAATAATTTCCCATTACACATGTAAGGTTTACTGCGCCTTCACCACAGTCTTAAACCGGTTTAATTTTCTATTGAAAACAATAGGCCTCGCTAATTGATTTTAATGGCTCTCTTTGCGACGATGCGCCCCTTATGACTTGGAGAGAGGTCTTTAAGATTATTATTATTAGTATAATTGCCATTACCCCCACACTTTCCCTTTGCAAATGGGAGACAGAGAAAGAATATCTTTGCCCTTAAGCTGAACAAATAATTATTGGAGACAGGAAAAAGAAACAGACGACCGTCACCCACACGCGCGCCCACGTGCACGTGCGGACGCACACACTCAGACACAAACACACACACACACACACACACACACACACACACACACAAACACACACACACACAAACACACACACGCTCCACCTTTGAATAGACCCCCTTCTGGCGACCCTCATTCCCTCCGCCGCCCTCTTCGTGCAGCGTGCCGCTTGTAATTTATGCAAAATTAATTGATACATCTTTTATAATTGATGTGCTGTAAACTTAATGAGTAATTTATGTAATTAGTCAATTAAGGATAATTCCAGCATATGTTCCGTATGCCCAGAAGGTGTGCTTTACAACTAGTTATTTGTCCAGGAGTTGGGTGCAGGCGAAGACTGCCGTAGACTACCTAATTAATTTTGTTATGCAGATCAGCTACGGTGTCTATTTAACGGTCCCCTTTGTCAAAACAGATTTAATATTGATCTTTCCCGGGCGTGTAAAGAGGATGCTTTTACCCGCGTTGGCCTCTGTGGGCCTCGGAGTTTCAAAACTCATTTTTCAGGCTCCAGGAAAACAATTATGCAAAGAAAGAAAACGAATAACAACCAAAAAAAAAAACCCAAAACCGAAACAAAACAAAACAAGCACAACAACCACTGCCTTTATTTAGCGGTGAAGATATGAATGTTCACACTTTTTCAAGCGAAGTGGCACTAAAAAGTGATTTTCCTTGCAATTACATGATGTCTTTAAAATATGCTCCCCGTCGACACAGTTGACCTTTTGAATGGGTTTGAAGGACTGAGACATAACGGGAGAGATAAACCGGCTAATTAATTGACACAGTTTTGAATATTCATACCTAATACAGTCAGCTTGCCCTTAATTACAATGTTGGACTTCTCTCCTAGGAGGCTAAATCACGGAAGACTTAATTATTGTAATGTATTCGGGGGCCCACCGGGGCACCGGGGAAGACAGGAGCCGTCAAGGACCCAGTCATGACACCTGGCCAGAGAAGGAAATATACGGGAAGGGGAGCAGCTTTTGTTGTTCTCCGCTGAACAGAATTCAGAGCAGGGGATGAAGTTTGTTTACATCCTTGTAGGATTCACCGGAGAGTGTTTGAACAGACAGACAGCCGCCGGACTCCCCTCTCAGCAATTAATCAACAACAGCGCCCCTCTCTCTCTCTCTCTCTCTCTCTCTCTCTCTCTCTCTCTATCTCTGGTTTGTGTGTGTGTGTGTGTGTGTTTCTGTGCGTGCGCGCTTTTGTAATTGAGAGCAGAGGAGTAGCGCACTGATGATTGTGCGCAAAGGAAGACATGATTTATTGTTTGCAAAGTCTGAAAGTGCAGTCGAGCAAATTTAACAAAGAGGTTGTATTTACTATTTGTATTCCTCAAGTGAGGTAAGCTAAGACGGCACCTCAAATCCACATCCTCTGTCGTGGTTCTTTTCAAACGTGTACTCGGCACAAGGCATAATATCCTGATTTTTTTTTTTTTTAAAGGTGGGTATGTTTTTAGAACTGTCCATTAGATTAAAAGCCCCTAAATGAATGCAGCATTCAAACTTTTTTTTTCCACGGGAGAGGTCAAAGGTCAAAGTCAGCTACAGATAAGCAATTATGGAGTCACCGGGAATTTAGCTTCCTGATGAAATACATTCAAAATACTGTTCCTTTTAGTTGTCAAAATGAAGCACTTTGGTTTTGTTCTGTTCCTCTGTAGTTCTACTTTACGCGGGACTCAAAAAGCAGATCAGAAACGAATGCCTGTTCTGATCGCACCACCCACCTCTCATTTTTATTCATTTCTTTACCTCAATCTCTCTCTCCTCTCTCTCTCTCTCTCTCTCTCTCTCTCTCTCTCTCTCCCGCTCTCTAAACGCACAGCCCTCCGCTCTCCCCTGACGTGTCCCCTAAGTGTCTGGATAACAGATATTAGAGCCGGCGACCTGCGGGGGTCTCACAAAAACGGCGTGTGGAAGCTTCGCACAAGAGGAGAGGAGCACACGCCACACACAGACAGCAAAGACAGCACACCCTTCAACCGCCGCGGACACAGGGGGGACTCAGAAGACCTCACAACTTTTACGCAGAGAGAACGACTTTTACGCACAGCGCCAGGAGCATAATTTGCTAAAGAGACAGACAAAATTCTTCTTTCTTCGGATGCAGGACCCCCTTAAGGATCTTATTTGACAGCTACACTGTATTAATCGATATAAAGCAGGTAATCCTGCGCCAGTTGGAAGATTTACCAGCCCCTAATCTGATGGCTGAGAACTTTGGAACAGATCCCTCAGATGGCGACTGATATGAAGACTATCGGCTTAGCTCCGTAAACATAGCGCTTAAAATATAACTTCAAAGGCGGTTTTATTTAACAATTCAAACTTAAAGAAAACATTAGCCAGTCATGCCTCGTCCTGGGAAAAACTCTTACAGCGACCAGAAGCCCCCATACTCCTACATATCACTGACAGCGATGGCTATCCAGAACTCGTCTGACAAGATGCTCCCTCTGAGTGACATTTATAAATTCATCATGGACCGATTTCCTTATTATCGAGAGAATACCCAGAGGTGGCAGAATTCCCTACGACACAACCTGTCGTTTAACGACTGCTTCATCAAGATCCCTCGGAGGCCCGATCAGCCGGGGAAAGGCAGCTTCTGGGCTTTGCACCCGGACTGTGGTGACATGTTTGAAAACGGCAGCTTCCTGAGGAGACGGAAGCGCTTCAAGGTGCTGCGCGCTGAGCATATGGCCTGCAAGAGCTCGCCCATGATGCATTACTTTCACCATCACCACCACCACCCGGGCGGCAAGCTGGGCACAGCATCCGGCCACCACGACCACTCAGCCGGCCCGGCGAGCACCGTGGGTCGGCTGCCTCACCTGCAGGGTTACGGGGGCATCGCTTGCGCACAGCCCGGCGGGTTTAAACACCCATTCGCCATCGAGAACATTATAGGACGGGACTACAAGGGCGTGATGGCCAGCGGGCTCCCCCTCACCTCTGTCATGCACCACCTGGGTTATCCAGTGCCCCCGCAGCTCAGCAGCGTGGTCAACTCCATGTGGCCGCACGTCGGGATGCTGTCAGAGTCCATGGGTGGCGTGCCCATGCCGGCGTCATCCGAGTACGCGCCCTTCACTGTGTCAAAGGGCCTGTACCACAATGCCAACGGGCAAACCCTGCCCGCCGTTCCGGTGCCGATAAAACCCACACCGTCCCTGGGCCCCGTGCCCGGTTTGACCGGGCTGCAGTCCGGCCCGGCACAGCTCTGCTCACCGGCCACGGTAATGGAGAAAAGCGATCTGCTGGAGGGGAAAGGCAACCCCCTACACCCGGCTCTCCTGCTGTCCTAACCGGGTAAATTGCGGGTCCTTTTCGAAAAGTAAGGCAAACCAGAGGGACATTGTTACTGCATAAAACGGGAAAGAACGGGCATCTGAGAAATCATAGTTTAATTTGAGTACAGCTGTAGAATAGTTGTAAAAACTAAGGTTAACTCTGTGCTGTGTAATGAATTTTTTCATTAGACCCATGTTGATTGAAATCATTATTTATTTGCACAATTTGTGAGGGCATTTACCACATACTGTAATGTGGCACTGATAAATACAATCAGAGAAGTAGATACGCTAAACCCAAAGAAAGCTTTGATTTAGGAGACAAACGGTCTAAAACTCTTTCCGAATGCAAACCAACAAGTCTGTTTACATTTTTGCTCTTACTCTATTTATTTTATGTTAATCTATGGCGGGCCTATCGGCTAAAGACATATAGGCCTTCATGTTTTTTAATTAGGCCTGTTGCACTTTTTTTGTGTGTTACTTAGCTGTGCATTGAAAATGTTATGCTTGTATTATAACACTATTTATCTGAAGAAATTTATAAAGAATTTAAAACCGTATCTTTGATGTTGTAGTTATTTAAACGTTCGTTTGAATTAAATTTCTGCACCTTTTTCAGCATGTTTTCAAAAAAAAAAAATGAAGGACAAAATTTGACAAATTCCACTGGACTACGGGATTTTTAAAATATTATATTGCCTTGGGATTAAGTTAATCTGAGGCTAGATAAATAAAATAAATAAATAAATGAATAGGTAATGTGATTTTAAGCTTGTTCTGATTTTTACAACTCAGTTATGCTGGTTTTAGTGCATGTAATAATCACATCTCTACACACAGTTATTAAACAAAGTGGTGCCATATCACTGTCTGCAATAGGATATAATAACAACCCAGGCTACTGTACATATTGGCTAGTAGTTGCTCTCTGAAATTCATAATTTATGTCTAAGTTTATTTGTCTTATTTTATATGAGAACTTTTCAGAGGAAACAGATCCCAATTTACTTAAGACCCCCTGACAAGAAATACCTTTGAGCATTTTAAATTACATTTTGCCTCTAATTCTATAGGGAGCATGCGGTAGTGATGGTAAGAGTTAAATTTGTAATTGTGCATTAATTATTCTTTTTTTACTAAATATATTCTCAATGACAATGAATTCATTTCAGCCTGTAAGACTCTGCAATCACCCAAAACAAATTTAAGAGCCCCTCTTGAACACCAGATCGTTACTGATCACATGGGAAATGAAATTGATTATTAAGTGTTTCATGGGGGGATGGTGTAAATGTTATACCTTCTAAATTTCATAATTAAAATCTGATATGTGATTTCCCTAAATTTAAGAGCAACGTTGTTGAAAAATTTGAAAAACAAACTTGGCCTCAGTCAAACTTTAATGTGAGAGGTGTTTAGATTAACATCATGATATCATCTCCCACAAATCATCATTATGTGTACACAATTGAGCATTGTGACATGAATCACTTCTGGAACGGATATATCTCCTGATGCCTGTTGTGTCCAGTACAGGTGTGCGTGATCTTCATAAGATGGATATGAGCAGCCATCTGACACCCTGGGCTGCAGCCTCACAACTTCAAAAGCAGGCAGGGAGATCGGATCAAGTTTTGCTCTTTTGTTTGCCTTGTTAAAACACAGCTTTGAAGCTTCTCCTCTCAAGCAGCACAAAGCACCAGGTTCAGCCCACTGAAAATGACTTATTTTCAACCTCCTGTCCCCTGTTTAGCATCCCAAAGGCTCCCACAGCTGACACTATTGTCACACCAGCCTCTGAACAAATAATTGAGATGCACCAGCGGAGGAAAGGCGTGGGAGTGAAGAATTAAAACCTATTTGGGTGTCATTGCTAACGAGCAGAATACATATAATAGTGATTACCTTTATCTATTTCCTCCTCATCCAGTATCTCTTGTTTTACTCCATTTTCTGTATGTTCATCGTTTTCTCTCTTTTTTTTTTTAGCTGACTTTCTCGATGGCTCTCTCTAGTTTTTCTCTACCACACCTGAATTTCCAAAGGATATGTCTTCTTCCTATTAGTCTCATCCATATGCACAGACACATATTTTCACACACACATTTTCTCTGCAGTGCGTCTGTAATTCCTAGTTAAAGGGAACTAAAATTGCTATGGCAAGACAAGAGTGTCTGTGAAAAGTGTGTGCCTGTGCCTGTAAGTGTGTGTGTGTGTGTGTGTAGTTGTGTGTGTGTGTGTGTGTGTGTGTGTGTGTGTGTGTGTGTGTGTGTGTGTCTGTGTGTGGCTTTAATTCCCTGATCAGCAGGCCCCAATGTCCTTAATAGCCCTCACTGCATTAGTGTATAATTAAATGCCACTAATTAAGATACAATAAGAGGAGTAATAATGCAGCCATTATTACCCTCCATGATCTTCTGTCTTCACAACATCGGAGTTAGATGCCTCTGGAATCATAATATCACATGAGGTCTCCTAATGTGCACATGTGTTCATGCACAGGGTAATAGGAGGTATATGTGCAGTTTATTTTTATAAAGCACTTAAGAGCGTATGTTAAAGGTTTTTCAGTACAAGTTTCCAGAGCCAGGTGGAAAATAGACGTATAAATCTTAGATCCTCAGAGAGTGCTTCTTCTTTTGGTATGTTGGTACACAGGAGCTATTACTGTGTTTGATCACCTTCTCCAACTTGCAAGATTTTTTTTTCTCTAAGTGGTTGTGTTTCTGTGGTGTGTCAGTATAAATATTTTTTTTGACATGTTGACATGAAAGATAATTCAGGTGGCAGTGTATTTGTATAAAAATGAATGTAAATGTTTGGAGGAACACCTGTGATTGGAAGGTCCCTGTGTCAATACCCGAGACATACAAATTTTGGACATAATTTAACCCCCCCCATATATATATATATATATATATATATATATATATTTGTGTGTGTGTGGGGGGGGGGGTTCCAAAAATAAGGTAATCATGTTAGATTATTAATGAATTATTTCTTTTTTTCACATTTTACTTTTTTACTATTTTTCTTTTCATGTTCGGACAAACACAATGAGTAACTTGGGTGTGATGCAGGAGACTTTCTCTCCAAGCTTTTCAAGGATAGGAACATGGATCAGGAGCTGGGTGTCATCAGATCACTATCCTGGTATAAAACATCATGCAGTATACAAAAAGGAAATACATTTAAATTTTCTAATACATTTTTGAATACAAAAAGTGTAAGTCCTCCGCCTGGATTGCTCTAAAGCAGTTACACAGTCTGTTGTCTGCGTACTCAACTGATATCTTCTTGAAATAATGACGAGGTTAAAGAGGAGCTAATATGAAAAACCTGTTAATGAAACGACCAAATTCTGGAGACTTTGGTTGTTAAGATGAACACAGTGTATTTCCCAAACACTGAGTCAGAAGCAAAGGCAATTTTGAAATTGTTACAAAATGACTTATATTTGGTTATGCTCTCAGAGCATACAATATACAAAAACTAATAAAACTTATGACAGGGAATGGTACAGTAACTTGGTAGTCTTTGCACCAGCTTGTAAAATTAGTCTGGTGTCAAAAGACAGTCTGTTTGTCAATTGGTTTTGGTTTTCTAGCAAGCAACACATGCAATATACTCATTTATTGGGAGGGCTGAAAAAAATGATAAAATATGACAACGTTTCATTTGAACAAAACAAATATAATATTAAACCATATGAAAAACTGTTGGCGTTGATAAAAGCATACGGGACACTAATATGAGAGAACTCATTATTCATGGAAAAACTGTTCATCATGTGAAATATGAGTTTAAAACGAATAATAGGACTCTTATGAATGAATAAAACATTTAGGGCAGAGGTGTTTTACTGTCAGCCCTCAGAAACGAAACGATACGGTCTTGAATAGACAATGATACATTAGTGGTAATTATCCATACTTCATAGGGGCCAGGGTGGCAAATTCTACATGCGTTTTTCTTAATGACCAGCAAGAGCAGGCCATCATAATGAGCAGCTTAATTCATTGATCTGATCTGCCGTTTGCACTAACTCAAGCACACTGGCATACAGAGACATTCACACACACACAAACCTGAACAACCTTAAATATTATTCTTTGTTCCAGACACTAGTCTTTTATTCAATGTACTGGCAACATCAGATAACAGAAATTTGTTCTAATTCATTTAAATCTATAATTGCCGCACAAGGATTCCTTGTTCAGTCAGAACTTGAATGACAATTAAAAATATGAGCTGAGCCGTTTCAACAATAAATTGATGCCTAAATCTACAATATAGCAACTATTAACTTTGTTAAACAATTTTATGAGAGAATCTGAATCTCTCAAATTAACCACATAACGCTGTCTTTATTAAAAGTTATAATGCATCAAATTGATTCATAATTTACAGAATCAGGATACAATGAGGGAGCACATTGGAAAAATTCTTACTACTGGAGCCTGGATCATGCTTTCTCACTTTTCTCAAGAAAAATGAAAAAAAGCGGGGGGGGGGGGGTGAAAAGAAGACAAAAAGAAAGAGAAAAAAAAAATAAAGAAGAGAAGTAACATATTACAGGATGACTACTGACCTAATGCAGTCTGAGTAGATCTGATCATGTGGAGGTTAAACCAGGCAGACATGTTACATGTGAGTCTAAGGTAATACATATGTGTAGATCCGTGCATTTCACTAATTATTCTCTATCTGCTGCTATGATCCCATCTACTGCACAGAGGCAGGAGTGTGCCATCTGAATAATTATAGACTCTTCATTTGCAGGTTGTAATCAATTAAGTAACATATAGATGTACATAAAAACAAACTTCAGATATTCTGAATCAATTAAATGTACATTTAAATTGTGCATTATGAAAGCTAATGGCAAAGGAGTTCAACTCAAGAATAATTAGATTTTGCTTATTAATAATTGTGCTATTCGGTGATTAAATTATAAATAAGTTAAAAAGCTTTTAGGCATGTTTGAATTGAAAACGTTAACCCATATCAATTTACTGTGTCTAAAAAATTATTCCCTCTCCCAATTAATTTTCCTTTTGCCATTTGAATATTGTGTTCAGTTTCATCCATGGTCAAATTAAGTAAGCTACATTATGTTTAATTTAAGGATGCATTGTGTCCCACATTCAGCGTTAAAAATGTAGCCCACTGTGCAGTAATGAGAGCAGTTATGAGTCAGGTAATCGGAGCTTTTTCTTGCTCACAACACGGGGAAATTATGACCTATTGATGAAAGATCTGGATTAACTCTAAGGTAACTTTATTTAATTCTTAAATATACTCTCTAATGAAATATGTAGTTCCAGTGCTGCTGTCATCAAACAGAATGATGAATAAACTTCAAATTCAACTTTTGGCATTTTGAAATTCATCTAGAACATGTCATATTAATTTTCCTTATTTGCACCATGGAACCAAAAACCTGCTTTTGGGGGGTTCTAAAGCATGTTTAATTTGTATATAGCATTAATAACATACCCTTTTAAAAAACACATTATTTTAATTTATCCACTTCACTGGAAGCAAAAGTAGTTTTTTGCAAGAGCTCTCACAGTTACTGACATTTACTTAAGGAAGCTGTCCAGCTCTGATCCGCTGGACATTGAGTAGTTCCACTGTAGCACTAGGGGTCAAACACTTTGCTCAGGGGCACTTCACTTGTGATAATGAGGGTGGGGCATTTGCCGCTTTTTAACTTTCCACGACCAGATTTATCTGGCTGTTCCAGTGGTAAGCTCACTCCTCATAATATTCGTTGTGTAATGAATTTATTATATCACTTTTCACTTTATGTACAAACACCAAATGGGCTTAAAAATACAAATAGTTTTTCTACATACTATAATACCTGTCATGGTACAGTTGTGGTATATGTGATAATATTTTAACAGTGTGGATGTATGTGATTCACTGCAAGTGGGCAGCGGGCACTCGGCTACATCTGCTCTTATCTCAGTAATGGTTGCTATATTCTTTGCTGGGGTCTTTAATGGTGGGACAAGGGGACAGTCATCTGGCGCATGTCGATGAGAGTCAGCTCCAGCCAATGAAAAGACCATCTGAGGAGGATTAGCATATTGGCATCAGGCCTAGAGACAGGGAGAAGCTGTCAGGGGAGAGAGTCCTAACAAGGGGTCACTCTGGACCTTTGCACATTACTTTAACTCTTCTTTTCTCCATAATTAATCCCAGTCTCTTTCTCCAATTTCACTTTTTCCCCCTTGCACTTTCTCCATGTCTTCTTTCAGTAATCACTGTCTTAAAATGCAGCTCTGCACCCTTGCACCCTTTTTAACCTCTTCTCCAAAACTTCTCCTTCCCATTTCCTTTATTCATCCATTTCTCTCCCATCCACTCTCCGTCGCTCTCTGTGTCATTCCCCTTCTTCTTAATAATTAAACAATGATTCACTGATCTGGGGTCAAATTTTATCTGCCCTGCCATGAGCTGAAGTGCATTGTCTCTGCTCCGTCCTCGAAGTAAGGTCTTCTGACACAGCTCATATCATCTTTAATCTGCCACCTATCTTTATTGGCCCAAATTATTACACCTTATTAGCCATTATTACATTTTATTATCGATTCAAAACAGGTCAGTGGTTCAGCCATCCTGGCCTCCTTCCCACTGTTTCTCCTCTCCGACGTCCCCACTTTCTCACTTTCTCTGAGAAGTTCAGACAAAGAAGTTCTCTGGCCAAAAAACTTTGGCATTTTTTTTGAGAGGTTAAGTGATTTGTGAGAGAATGAGAGTCCATATAGGCTCATTTACCTCCTCAATATTAGAAAGTAAAGTGAAATGGAAATTGACAAAGTGTATCATCAGCTCTCTCCCTGCTGAGAGTTTGTACTTGAAATTTTAAATCTCATCACACAATGTCAAACATAATAGTTAAAGCAGTGTTACGGAGAAAATCTTATAACAAAGGTTTGGCTTACCAAAACTGCTTCTGATCTAGACAGGACCTGTTTGGTTACATGAAGGTACAGAGTGAAACAGACAGCAAAATGTGATCAGACCTTTTCTCTTGGATCCCTGACAAGGCTTTTCAAATCAAGCCAGCAACATGTGACTGGTCTGACACATACTGTATCTGTAAGACTTTGTGTAATCTAGGGATTTAAAAAATTACTTTTTATAGTACATAACTATTTGGTCTTTTCAATGTTCGCACCCAAATATTCCAACATTTAAACAGTGGCTTAAATACTTTAAACTATTTTTTTTTAAGTTACAATGTAATATACTTTTTATGCTGTAGAAGTTGCAAATGCAGGTCTCAGATGATGTCTAATAAATTAATTTAGTTTCTTTGTTGTCCTTTATATTACACATTTTATTCCTCAGAGTTTAATCAAGATTTCTTACTCTGTATAGGTTCCTGAGTAGGCTTTCATTAGTAGGTGCTGAAATTGAATTCTAAAGCGTAAATTGAGAACCTACCTATCCTCACTTTGAACAGTTTTTACTTGCAAACCATATCTTTAAAAACATTGCACTACAGTCATATAAGTATATGGTTTTACTCATCAACTTGACCAATGATATTTACACAAATCATTAGCAGAATTTCAAAAGGCAAATTGAAAAATAGCAGCATACACAGAAAGCACGACACTTCTTTATCCTTTGAAATTGGAATGAAATTTGGAGAGAAGAAAGAATAAAACTCAACAAAAACTTGTTTGATTGATCGTTGATCATCAGGCACCAGAAGTCTTCCCTGCCACATGGAACAACTAAACTGAATCAGCAAGAGCACTGAAGAGTCATTGTTCCTACTGAGCAATGCTGAAAGCATCATCTTCCATGAAAGACAAGTTGAAGTTTCCATTGTACCTTCTCTGTGATGAAGGAAGGGTAAAAGGTCCCTTTTAGCTCCAGGCAGGTGGTCAACGGGATGAAGTTACAGCTTCCAGCGGAGAGAGGTGTAGTACATTAATCATTTAATACACAAATGAGAAAGCAATGCGTGAATTATTGTAAAGTGGCTCATTTGATTTGACTCCTTATTGATTTAAATCTCAGATGATATCCAGAGGCTGCTTGTTCATAACTACAGAAGCCAGCACAGCCATGAGTTGGTTGGGTCTTTTATAGTTTCTCTAAGTAAAGGAAATGAAGCTTAGACTGTGAATTTGTGTTTGGAATATAAGTTGCATTAAAGTGTATGTGTAAGGCCTTTAAGGTTGTTTTGTGCTAGACACTGAGGCTTATAATTATATAAATATGACTTATAGTTTTATAAATTATAAGTCTATATATTCTTTTAACATTTTATAAATTATATATATATATATATATATATATATATATATATATATATATATATATATATATATATATATATTATAAATTGCAGACCACATCATATGTCACTCAACTTCCATAGATAGTTGACTCTAATATCAGAGTCTTTCAAAAGCTGGGAATGGATTTCAACATGCTTCAAAATAGAAATTGTTGTGATGCCGAAACCACTGTTCTAAGGTCATGAGTTTAAGTCCTACCAAAGTCTTCAGAAGACAAGTTAGGCTGAATAAAATACAAAAGGTTTGTTGAAGCATTTTGGTTGATTATTTAACATCACATTTGGCACTGTGAATTAATAAAATGAAGCTCACAAAATAAAAAGTGATGACTTATTATTTAAAAAATGTTCTGGTCCAGAACCAGATGGTTTTAACACTAATTCACTTGACAGCCGTGGAACATTTGGCAACAATGCCCTGTTCTCTCGTTAGTGTTAATTGCAGCTGTGACAGCGGTTAAAGGCAAGGTCCTGCTCTGACTCCCAATCATTTATCTCTCCAATACTGAGAGCACTCTGGATTTTTATTGGTGTAATAAAGTCAATCTTCACTACCACAAAAAGCCTCCTGACCCCTGGATGCTCCAGAGGCCCCTGACTCCTCCCAAATATAATCTTCATCTTCATATTCATTCTCCATCCATCTACCTGTCTGTCTGCCTGTCTGTCTGTCTGTCTGTCTGTCTGTCTGTCTGTCTGTCTGTCTCTCTCACACACACACTAACAAACATTCACAAGAGGGGATCATTTTAATGAAGCACACGACAGGTGTTTTGAGCGTGGGTGTATTTTTATGTATGTGTGTGTGTGTGTGTGTGTGTGTGTCTGAGTGAATTTTAAACAAATTTGACTAACCCTTGGATTTATATTTATTATCATTTTTTTAGATGTTATAATGCTAATAATGCTACACAAAAATTATAACTATATCCCAATATTGTTTTAAGCAAGACAAATGGAAGTTTGAAGTTGCCCTCCAGTAAATGTAATCACTGTATGCCCTCTTGTGGTTGAGGAAGTCCGATTGTGCAGAGGGCCTTGCCAGAGCTGCCAGTGTTTGGTAACGTGTATTAGTTTTGGTTTCTTCACATGATGTGGTTTAGGCAACAACTTTTGATGTCAAGGATTCTTAGAAAGAAATGACACCATTATCTAGACTAAAGCTTGGATAGAATGCAAACCACTAAATGAATGTGAAACTTGTTATTAGAAACAGAATATCAAAATTCATGCCATTCAAAAACTTTGCTATATTCGATGTAAAGAAACAACATTGTTTTTAATAAGTGGGACTCCATGATGAGTTTTATCAGTGCCAATCAAAAAAACTGCAGCTGAATTTACACCCTAGAAATTTCTGGGATTGAATTTGAGCAGAATGAAGTCAACCTGCAGACAAAGAATTACCTCTATGTTGAGTGACTCACTTATTGAGTTAGCATTTACTCTTACAAGGAACTGCCACAGCCCTGTGTTTAAAGAGGATTTCTTCTTCACAGAGCTGAGTTGGGAGGATCTGATGGAACTGCAGCTGAGGTTAAAAGTGCTGGATAAACCTGCAGCTGGAAAACACAGGTGAATTTGCCTCAATGTTGTGAAAATGTCAACTGTTGTATATCCTGCACTCAAATGACAACACAATTCAAAAAAGTAAATGTAAAAAAATGTTTGTTGATATACAAATTCATAGTGTATGATGACATCATGCCTTCTTCAGTATCCTGCAATGCTTTTTTTAAAACACCGATTAAACTGTCATAGAGGTTTAAAAGTGTATTATAATCAATAAAAGCAGTCAAATGAATAGTTGCTGTATGTTATGTAAGCCTACAATTCTGGCAGAAGGTACAGTGGCCACAACCAAAAAAATCTTTGAGGTCCATAGTAACCTTTCCCTCAGCTGAGTCTCGAGGAGCAAAAAAAAACATGACTTGATGTATTCTTTTCCTTTTACTTTAAGGATGAATTTTAAAAAAACAGCACATTCCCTTGATTACATGAAAGTTGGAGGTGACTGACTCAGAGCTGCTTAGTACACACCAGGTCAGTTGTGCGTCCGGACTGCCAGCTGTTTAAAGGTCAGTTGGTCTCTGAGGTGGTGGGTGCTGTCTGTAGGCCTGGGGTGCTCCTTTCTTTGAAACCTTTTGGAACGAGAAGCCAGCTGGTTCAAAAGCAGTTTATAGTAATATCATCATGACCACAACGCACACTTTAATGTGTTTTCACCTGAATTCTGTCTCTTAAATATTTTAACTCACTATCAAATGTTTGACGTTGTATCAAAGTGATAATTTTTATACATTTATATTGTATATGTAAATTGTATTTTACATTTGTATGCTGTATGTTAAAGTGGAATTTAGATTAAATATATATAATTCTTTCTGAGGATGGCTCTCTTAATTTACAGGAGAATAGAAAGGCACAGTTCATTATTGATATAAATGATCTCAACTTCCTGAAAAGCTATCATCACACCCTTTAAGCACAATTGAATGCATATCAGTACACCTGATTCAGTTCGCCACCCACCCAGTGTACTCAATTCACTGTCTAGTATGTGTGTTCTTTTTGCGTATATGTGTGTACAACCTTTTCTCTGACGAAGGCAGGGACGTCAGACCAGTGATGCAGAGCAACACACTCACCTTTAAAATCTGTCACAGGCACATCTGTCACATACGTGCAGATCTTTCTTCAGGGATGGACACATCACTACCTTACAGGTGAGAGGAAAATATCTGTCATGTCCTCATTTGGAAGAAACTTATTATACCTTTAATAAATGTGTGTTATTCTGTTTCAAGGTCCATCTATTAGAATTGCAAAAATACTGTGTTTTTTTAAATTTTCCTTGATAAAGCAAATTAAGTTTAGATTTGTGTACAAAGTCTTTATTCTTTCATTGTGTTACATCATCAGAGAATGACTATGTGGGTCCTTGGGAAAATCAGGGAGAACATTGAGAGCCTTTCTCTAGAACTGAGTCATTACATGGGGAAGAGTGAAGAGAATATCTCTCTCTCCTCTGAGTCCAGCCTCTCTCGCAATCTGCACAACAACATTCTCACCCCGGACAAGATCCCGGAATTCTGCCTTCCCCCGAGGCTCTGCAAGAGAAGCCCTCTCCTGGAAGTGGAGTCAACCCCACCTCACCTGCACAATCTGAACCAAATACCCAAGAGCAGCCCTTCTTCAAACACTACATGCACAAAGACGAAGGATGTGAAAACAAAGAATGGCGATACATCTGTGTCTTGGAAGGCTACAAAGACGCCTTTGCCATTCTCTGCAGAGGGCTATGGGCTGGCTGGGATATATGAAAGCCCCAGCACTCGGAGGAAAGAGTCTTTGTTCCACTCAGTATACCCAGTCTACATTGTTGACAGAACAATTCCTACTGCTGCACCCTGGCTTGCAAAGAAGACAAACCTGCCTAAGGATAATCTATCTGGGTTTTGCCCTCAGTTTCCACTGAAGCGCCTGACAGAGACGGGAAGCACAGAAAGAGAAACGCCTTACTCAGGTCACTCCTCGTACCTTTGTTCCCCTTACAGTGCTAAATCCTCTCTCTATATCACGTCAGGAAGTGGTTGTCTTAAAGGAGCAACATCCTGTCCTTCGTTAACTGACAGGAGGGAGGGCGGAGGGTGGTTGAAGAGCGGGGGCTTAAGTTTAACAACCTCTCCCAGTGGCCAAGAGGGAAACTCACTCACCCTAGCCCCACCTGTCCTCTTCCCACTGGATTTTTTGCGGTGCCAGGAGAGACTTCAGTATGAGCATGTCCTCCCTTTGCAGGGCCATGGTAAAGTGCGCCTCTGTGCTGAGTGCACCACACCCTCAACCAACACTTTCTCGTACAATTCCACAGTCAAAATTCGTGTGGTGTCTGTGGAAGGCCTATGGGATGATACTGACCGACCAACCCTGAACTGTGCAGTGAATCTGTGTCTGACACCGGGGAAACTGCAGCAACAGGACAGCGCCACCATCAGGAACTGCCGCAGCCCTGTGTTTAATGAAGATTTCTTCTTCACGGAGCTGAGTTGGGAGGATCTGATGGAACTGCAGCTGAGGTTAAAAGTGCTGGATAAACCTGCAGCTGGAACACTGAGGAGAGGGACAGTGATTGGAGTGATCACCAAACCACTGTCTAAGTTACTCACTGTTAATAAATGGTTTGAAGACTAGACGTTGCCCTTTCATGAAAATGTGAACATTCCCCTTCTTTAACTTTTTCTCATTTGGTGTAATATTTGAACTTAACGGGAACACAACATGTGATATCTATGATAAAAAACTAAGTCTTAAGATGATTATTGAAATGTGAACAAAAGAAAATGGTCAAGGGGAGACATAAAAAATATTGTGTCTAGGCTATGTGTGCATTTTGCAGCTACTATTGTGTGAAAAGTCTTCTGTTGTCAGTGCACAGCAGAATTCGCCATTCGCTGTGAAAATGTCAACTGTTGTATATCCTGCACTCAAATGACAAGACAATTCAAAAAAGTAAATGTAAAAAAATGTTTGTTGATATACAAATTTATAGTGTATGATGACATCATGCCTTCTTCATTATCCTGCAATGCTTTTTTTAAAAATACTGATTAAACTGTCATAGAGGTTTATTGAAGCCTTCTTGATGTTTGTAAGTAGAATTTGTGAATATGGTTCACATCACTTTGTGACTTAAATTGTTTTATTGTGATGAAAGAAGATATATTTCAATGGTCATAGACTTTAAAACCATAATTCATTTTCTTGAGTCACAATGTGTTATTTCATGTCTCGGCTGCTATAAGGATATAGGCTAATAGAGCTCTGCTCTTATCTTAACCGGTCCAGGAATCTCCTCCTATTGTTCAATCACTTCTGCAAAGCCTCAGAGAAGCCAAATAAAAGGCATTTTACGACATGTTGTTTTGGCCTTTTCTTGATGTCCCGATCTCATAACTTTCTCGTTTTTGCTTTGCACACTTTGTGTCCCTGTTTTATACACCTTGTGTCTTTTTACTCCCTATTTATCTCCTCTGCCTTCTGTAAAAAAAAAACCAAAAACGAACACCCTTAAAGCAGAGGTCTGAAAATCATTTAAAAAATACAGTTTGTATGCTTTACTCTACTTACCTATTTACACTCTTAAGTACCTGAAACTTAAGTTGCTGATGACAACAGTGGACAGGAGAAGAGCTTTACATAAAAACACAGAAACATAGAACATTTAATTTAACAGCTTTTATATTTTTTATCATAAATTGTGCAAATGTTCTATTTGGTCTTATTAATGCATGGTGAAAATAAAGGTTTTCAGTTTCAGGATATGTTACGGTGCCAATTATCAACCTCTTTCCCAGTGTTGCAGCAGAGGGTTGATTTTTTTTTTTTTGCTCGACGTAACTGATCATATTGCGGGTGCGTCATGACGTCAAAGCCCCGCCCAACGCAGGACGTCCATATCTGACGTCGAGGCGAGCGATCCCTCAGAATGTAAACATGGTGACAGTTAGATGAAAGAAACACCAAGATGGTCTTCGAAAGCTTGGTGGTAGATGTCCTCAACCGGTTTTTAGGGGACTACGTTGTCAACCTTGACAGCTCACAGCTAAAACTTGGCATATGGGGAGGTAACTGAAGTTATGCGTGTCATTTTATTGAAACTGGCTCGCCCGCCAGGCTAGCGGCTAATGCTAACGGACGCTAGCCGCCGGGCGTGTGTGAGAGGCTCTCTCAGCTGTCAGTGTCATTTTATCCGTCCCAAAATGTAGTTTAGCCTTTCCGGGTTTGGGCAAGACTGTGCAGCCAGATGCTAGTTTTCGGATAAATCAGGCAGCTTTTGTGAACTTGAGAATGCTACGGTGACCTTACATCGCCTCCTTTTCCTGCTACAAGGCTGTTTGTACAGTGCATTCATGGGAGTTTTGGAGAAGCGAACAGTTCGGCGTCACACCCTTTCACACAAGCAGATTGTGACTGGCCACCGTGTTTTCACGCTGAGTCCTTTTTACAAGCTCTACCTGAAAGTGGGAGACTGACAGTCCCGTACGCTATCGGGCCAAATGAGAGGATTAAAAGAGGTTTTAGAGCCCCCGCTGAACATGTGCTAAACTAAATCAGGGAGTGAACTCAGCGTAATATCTGCTGCTTTCATTAAGAGATATGAGAAAGGAGTTTTTCAAGTGTCGTGCTTGTTGAGTTTTTAAAATGAAGATATATGCACACACGCGGCTCAGTATAAAGTCAATAGACAAAGGGTTAAGACCTCTTTAGATTGGACTTTGTTTGAGTTAGACTCAAGACACAATACTGATCTATTTGTCTTATCATAATGTACATGGTAACGATCAGTAAAGAAGTAATCTTTGTCATCACAGGTGATGCTGTTCTTACAAACCTTGAAATAAAGGAAAATGCCTTGGTAAGTTGCGCATAAATGCTTAAACGAGCAAAATTGGCCTGAGTGACTTCTCATGTCACTCTGGAATAAAACAATTTACTGTTCTTCTGTTGCAGAGTCAGCTTGACATTCCTTTTAAAGTGAGAGCTGGTCATATAGGTGAGAATGTAGTTGCTGTCCCTATCTGCCACCGTTCCTTTAGTACAAAGGGACATTTTCTCATCTTGTGTTTCTGTTAACAGGACGGCTAGAGCTTAAGATTCCATGGAAGAACCTTTACACCCAGTCAGTGGAGGCCACACTGGATGGTGTCTATCTGCTCATAGTCCCCACAGCAAGTAAGATAAGCATTTGTGTCCAGCTTAAATACATAAAACACTTAATGGTGTGTACAATATTGTTGCTTCCCATTATTTCAGTGAAAAATACAGTATTTGAAGGTTAGTGTAATTAAACTCCTTATTTTCCATGGTTAAGGTCATAGTTTTAAAAATTCAGAAGCCCATTAAAACTGCTTTGCCTCTTAACAACATGGATTATAGTGAACAAAAAAATCTAAAGCATTTAATATAACAATAATATCAAGTTCAGTCAACCTTTATGAGTAGCAGACACAACACAGTGTCAGACAAAGACATCTCTCATTTATTCATGACCCTAAAGTACTCGACAAGACAAACAGGAAACTCAAGCTTAACCTTTTGTATCTTTCTTTGTTTCCATGAATGTGCAGATAAATAATCATTTATGTTGATCCCATTCTTTCCAGGTATAAAGTATGATGCAGAAAAAGAGGAGAAACAGCTACAAGAGGCTCGTCAGAGGGAGCTACAGCGAATAGAGGAGACAAAGCTGAAGGCTGCTGAACAAGGTCAGGGTTCAACTTTGATTTTAAGTGTGTGTGAATGTGCATGTGTGTGTGTTTGTGTGTACATATGTGTAAACATGTAAATTTATCAAATATTCTGAGTGAGTAATTGTGTAAAGTCAGGCATTTTTCTCCCCAGTAACTTTTCAAGTTTTCAAGGTATCAGAGGCACTCTTAGCCAATTTGTAAGAGAGAATGAGATAGAGAGATGTAACAAGCAGTGTTAATGTGGGATCAGGTAGCTGGAAAAGTAGTAGCAGAGACTTAAAAGCGGAAAAAGTATGGTTGTCAGGAGTAGATGCATCAAAATAGCAGGAGCAGTGATTAAAAGTCGTGTGTTCATGGTTTGTCTGGTTGTAAGTTCCTGTGTTGTTTGTGGAGCAGCCAGGCGAACGCTTTCACACTTAAAATCTTCTGTGGTTTATCACTGCAGAGCCAAAATTAACTGACTTGAGCTGTTTGGTTTCAGCCTGTCGACAACACATCCATCTTAAGCCTGTGATTTATACTGAGAGTACTGTGGCTTTAATTCTTTTCATAGCAGTAGTTTTATTAAAACAACTCAGCCTTTGTCATTAGATGAGTAAAAAAAAACAGAATAAATTCCTGTAAGTGAACTATGTTAGGCATATGTGAAAGGTCCTTCAAATGCTCCCTTCTTTAGCAAGTAGCATGCGGTCAAAGCCATGTTCCTAAAACAAACTTCTAGGAAAGCTTCAGGACCAGATCAGGACTCATAGTCATTTGTATTTGTGTTTGACAGAAAACCCCAAGCTGGAGAAACAGGACACGTTTGTGGAAAAACTTGTAACTCAAGTTATCAAAAACCTGCAGGTCAAGATCTCCAACATCCACGTACGGTATGAAGATGATGTGAGTATTGAAACTGACTTACCAAATTAAGTCAAATTCTCTGTTTTTAGAGTTAGTAGTGAATGATAAATGCAGTGAAGGTGCAGAGATTGTTGCATTTTTATATCCCCCAGCAATGAAAGTATGGATCATGCAGAGTAAACATAGTTTAACCAGTCTATAGGCTTAGTTCCTATTTCTCTTCTTATTTGTTTTGCACAGGTCACCAATCCAAGCTGTCCTTTATCATTCGGAGTGTCACTTAAAAACCTCAGCCTTCAGGTAATTTGGTTTATTGTTCTTGATGTCATATTATATGCAATTTTACATTTAGCAATTAAGGTGTTCTTCATTAATTAGTGCTTAAACATAATTACAAATATATAAAAAGTTATCTCATTGAGGTGCTTTTACCTCGCTGCTTCTTTGACATTACAGACGGCTGATGAGAACTGGAATCCCAGTCTTTTGGATGAGAATTCCAGGCTTTTCTTCAAGGTAAGAAATTCAACCACTTTATCTGTCAGCTATATTTGTACTTTATAGCCTATAGCCCATTTATATTTTACAGGAATTATGAAATAAAACCTGTGTGACACTGCTTGTTTTTTGTCCCTAAAAGTAAACTGAAACTTATTTTACTTGTTGAAAACTTTTTTGGAAGTTTCAGGTGGTTTGGTTCTGAAAAAATGATTTTGTCAGAAGGAACCCATTTTATTTCATCCTAACTGGTCTTTGGGCCCTGAAATAAACTTTAGAAATCATTGTACACATTCAGCTAGGTTTTGTCTCATGGGAAGTAGCTGCACTACCGTAATTGCTTTGCGTTTTCCGTCTTCTCAGTTGGTTCGATTAGACAGCTTGTTTGCCTACTGGAACGTCAACTCAACACTCTTCTCCAATCATACTGCAGAAGAGGCCTTGGTGAGTCACTCTATTATTATGTGTTGTACCTTTTTTCAACGAGCCCAGATTCAGTTATGCCATTTCCTGTCTTATTCTCTCTTTGCTAAGACACAACATTTTCATTGTGGGCAGGCAAAACAAACAAAGCCAGCTGGTTTACAGAAACCAGAAGAACAGATACCAAGTAATGGAGTTACAATATGAATGGTCTTGTGTTCAATTCTTTTAAAGCCTTAGCTATAATTCGCTAGGCTTCTTTAATACTTCTGAGATTAAATCAGATTTTGTCAACCATTCATTTCATGCCACTAAGGCTCTTTCTAGAGTGACTCTAATGGGTAGATGGTTATGAATATAATGTTGTGATTGTTATTCCTGCATGTTGTTAAAGTAGTAAGGAAAACAGACAGGTTATGTTTAGAGATCGAGACTAGACAGGTAGAGTTTTGATGAGGCTTCTTTTACTGTGTCTTTTTATAGCAATGTCTCCAGAGCAGCATTGAAATCCACAGCTCTCTTCCTGTCAGCCATGACTTCAGTGAGTGTCTCACTGTCATCCTTTATGTACAATTTTACAGTTATTTTTATACTGTTTTAAACATATTCCTTTTTCAAATCCAATGAAACCCCACTAAAGCCACATAGGAATTTACATGCAAAAATCAGTATTTTGTGTACAAAATATGAATTGGTACTTGATATGTAGTGTTTGCCCTGACACTGCATTGCCTGAAAAAAATGTGTGAATCATCTGGCTTGAACCATCACCACCGCCACCAACATCGCATTTGACTAGAATTCAGGACATCGCAACAGATTTTGTTTCAGTCATGGGCGCAAGCTCAGGGCTGCCCTTGCTGAAGAAAATTCATTCAATATTTTAAAATGCAACAAATGTGCATGTAAATTTTTGGCTCATACAAACACACACCCATGTACAACCAAAAAGTTCATGGAAACATCATTATTTCTAGGGTTACAATTTTTAATCAACCTATTTCTTGTTGCTGCTCTACAGTTTTTCGTCCTATCTCAGCGGATGCTAAACTACAGATGAATCCCAGGTCAGACATGGACTTCTCCTCTCCTAAAGTGGACCTGATGGTCAATCTCAGTGAGGTGGCCATCGAACTCAACAGACCCCAGGTAGGCCCATTTGTGTGTGAGTTGTGTATAAACTCGTATATTTAAGAGCCTGGTTAAAACTAAGATTTTTAGGAGAAAGGAAGAGAAATGAAAAGAAATTAAAGACAGACAAGGTGAAATAAAAGAAATAGTATTTTTAAAGGGCCAATAGTTAAAGAAATAGTTGTTCAGCGAGGATAACTGCACCTCTGTCAGTACACTGAGTAATTACTGACTTCCTCTCTTTCCAGTACATTAGCATCTTGGAGTTGCTAGGCTCAGTGGATATGATGTCCCGGAACCTGCCATACAGGAAGTACAGACCGGAGGTTCATGTTCAAGAGAATGCCCACATATGGTCAGAAAACATGTCCTGAATTTGTCTTTGATTTTAGAATGCAATATGACATAACACCAATCTTGCATGTGTAGTGCTGCACATTATGCAGTTGGCTGTAAGTCTGTATCTTGCTGCCTTTTAGGTGGATGTATGTGATCACAGGCATCCTTGAGGTAGATATAAAGCCACGTCTCCACATGTGGTCATGGCAGCACATTCGCCGGCACCGGCAGATGGTCAAACTGTACAGAGAGCTCTACAAGACAAAGATAACCAGCAAGAAACCCAGTGAGGAGCTGCTCAAACAACTCGAGGTGGGACAGGGCTAAACTGAACTTAACTGAATAGGGGGAGGGGAAGGAGGGAGGGAGGCACGCGGTAGACAGAAATTGGCATAGGTGGTCAAATTTGTAAAGAAATACCACAGAGACCTGATTAGTCAGAGACAGGACAATTCCTCCCACTGTCAAATTAGATAATCTGTCTCCTCATCCAACTTAATTTTACTGTATTATGATACATTGATTTCAAATAGATATAATCATTAAATGTTTTCCATATACCAATATTATCTGGAATTCTCTTATTAATTTAAGTTTTTTAATTTTTGAATTTCTTGTTTATAAATGCTTTGACAAATCCTCTATCTGTCATGACAACAATGTGTATCTGAATTTAGTGAAACTGAAATGAGGACTTGTAGATGAAGAGGCCAAAGTAAGTAGATAGGATTTTGATAAGCTGTCAAATCACAGCCAGCCTGTCCTAAATATAGTAATATGTAGTGTGTAAGTGTTTTGCTTGAGTTCTGCTTCCAACTAATTTTTTTCCAATGGGATACTAAGTTATCCTGCTTGATTGTAAACTATCAAATTCATACCTGACAACAGTGTTTATAAAGTATTTCCTATATAAAATGCAAAAGTGATACGATATGCAAGTGCTTAATTGTAGATTTTTTCTCAGTGAAGCATTTTCTCCTTCTCTAGCTATGATTACCCACATATTCAGTGTTCAACCCTTTAAAAGGATTAATTGAAATGCATTTGAGATGGATGTTGTAATTCAGAGAAATACACCTATAAATCCAAATTTACCTTTAGTCTATTAGATGATATCTCGCTCTGTCTGTCCTCTCTTCTGTAAGCACAACTTTTTTCCTGATGTTATTGTTAATGGGCATTTAGTAATTGATGCGTCCCTGCAAGGAGCATTAAGAAACAGTTAAAAACCCAAACCAATTTATGTCGTATCTCTATTCTCAGGAGCCTGAAAAGACCTTGGATATTTTTAACATCACACTGGCCAGACAGCAAGCTGAAGTCGAGGTAAGCACTTTGTCTCACCTTAAGTGGGCGTCGGCACTTTGTATGCTCACTTTGTATCTGTCACATGAATTTCAACAGTTGTTCTAAATGTTTTGCTGTTTTTAGATCAGTTGTTAATGTACTTCCAATCCTTATATCCCCAAATAAAAACTTTCCACTAATGTAGAAAAAAATGGGAAGTATTTTTCCATTCATGCCCCTGGATTTAAGAATATACAGTACTATGCCTCTTCAGCATGTGTTGCTGGTGTAGATTCCCACAAACATACCACATGCTATATGACCAAAGTGACAGATGACTAGGCAGAACAGCAGACAGTAGTAACACGCAGATTCATGTAGTGGTCGAGGTTTAGGTTGAAGTGTCATATTCTATCTGTCTCACTTTACTTGAGTCCTTTTACTGACAGCTGGTTGGAGGTTCTTACATTATCTTGGCTTTGCTGCACAGCACTTTGCCATAATTTAAATGTTAAGTACAGCTTTTTTCATATAATGCTAATATATATAATGATGGCCTGCAAAGAAATATTTTGTTTTAAATTGCCTTCAGCACTATGATTTGTGGCCTCTGTGCAATAACGACTTAGAATAAAGATTTTCAGATTGAAGTAAAAATGTGGAAAACTTTTTTTTTCCACAGGCCTAGATTTTTTAACCATTCTTGTTGTCATAAGCTGCATTTGTCATTTGTTTCCGGGGATGAAAAAGTTGGAGCTCCTGACTGCTTTGTGTGCTTTTTGTTCTTCTTTCCCAGGCGAGCAAGGCAGGCCTGCGAATTTATCGTCCAGGGATAAAGATGGAGGAAGAGGAGTCTCAGGGTTGGCTCAGCTGGATGTGGAACTGGGGAGGAGAAGCTGATACAGAAACAAAAGATGTCAAGACTGGAGGTAGGATGTACAAGATAATTATTGCAATGAAGAAAACGCAAGACACATACGTAAAGATAGTATGCACAGGACCAGGAAAAGGACAAAAGCAAAGTACTCCAGCATATTTTGTAGTGAAAGCTTTAGGTGTTAGATAGCGCTTTTTTTACTCCTCATATTTTTTTTTATCTATTCCATTGATTCCCGTTTGCCCTGTCTCTCAGGTTTTGATGAGCTGTTAACCTCTGCTGAGAAAGCCAAACTCTATACAGCCATTGGATACAGTGAGACTGCTGCTAATCCCAACCTCCCAAAGGATGTGAGTCACTTCTTTCTCTGACACCCAAATATCAACTAATGATACACTTCTGTTTGGGTCTCTTTCCCACTTAAACAATACTACTAAGAACAAAATGCAAATACGGTATCAGATACTATTGATTGTATACTGTGTTGTCATTTTTTCATAGTTTGAGGACATGAAGGTCAATTTCCATATGGAGAAGCTGTCTGTGTCCATCAAAGACAACAAGGACAAAAATGAGATCATCAGGCTGACTGTGGGAGAGCTCAATTCTACACTCACACAGAGACCTGGAGCACAAGCCATCAAGTTTGTCAGAACTTTTTTTTTTTTTTTTTTTTTTTTTGAGGGTCCCCCACCAAAAAACAAAAACATACAGCACAAGAATTACTGTTTGAATTGTTTACAATTTTAATAGAAAACATATAAATAAAATATTCAGCAGTTTGTAGTTTTGCTTTCGCTTTATTAAAAACAACACCCTGCATAAACAGCAAATCCTTGTTGGAGAATCTTGTTTTCACATATCAGACTGCAGAGTCTACTATAAAGTAGTAACACTGTAGCTGGTGGATACCTGACATCATAGTGCCACCCACTTGCTCTGCGTACTAACAGTATATTTCCTCCTTGGAATCATGGCATGGGAGGCAATAACATTTTGTTTCCTTTCTTCTTTTTGTCAGACTTACAGCCCAGCTTAGTTTGTTCGAGGTCACTGGCCTCGCCAGTTACCGGCCCGCACCAACCCTCCTTTCATCTAGGAAGGCAGCCACAGGAGCAGGGTCCCCGCTGCTTTGCATCCTGTTTGAGACCAACCCTCTGGATGAGAGAGCTAACCAGCGGCTTCATGTGGAATCACAACCCCTGGAAATCATCTATGATGCAGTAAGTGGTGACCGTTACCGTGGTTTTTTTGTATTTTGTTTTTTTTTTTGGTTCACGTAACACATGTCTCTTTGTGTGTCTGTGCAGATAACCGTGAACAGCATGTCAGCGTTCTTCATGCCTCCTGACGACCTGCAGCTGGATGAGCTCACCAACGCGACCCTGATGAAACTGGAGCAGTTTAGAGACCGCACAGCCACTGGTCAGTTGCACATTCACGTGCAAACATGTAAAAGCTTGTACTGTATATCAGGGTCAATTTCAAGCCTGATCTCAACTCTAATGGGTAAACTTTTGCATTCCTCCTTCTTTGTTTTCACAGTGTCATTTTCATATTTTCATGTGCTCACCCACAGCCTACATGTCTCAGGCACAGAGTTAGTTGGATTGTCGTGTTCCTGTTTATTTTCTTGAGACTGATGGTTTCCTGAGATTGTTTGCTGAAGTATCAACCTTACATTTGCATGATTTACTTTTGTTCATTCGGCTACATCCAGCAAGGCTCTATGATATTGATGATATATCATGTCGCAGTTCAGGGATAAAAATTTGAAAGCGTCATCATCAGTGGCTTTCACTTAAGTTAAAATTGCATCAGTGTTTGTCGGACCCACCGGATATGATATGAGAAAATAATTTAATAGCATGTATTGAATCTAACTAAAAACAATCAGTATCCTAATCAGTGGTTATTATTCACCAATGAGTCAAATGATTATGATCTTTCACAGTTGAAGCAAATAATGTTGATAATCTCTTGACACAATCTCTTGGTGCATTTCGAGGTCTGAGATATATCAGATGATAACTGAATGGTCGGTTCTCGTACTCAGCATGTTGGATGCAGAAGAAATTAGCAGGTGCAAAGATCTAAGTGATTTTGACAAGGGCCAAATAATTATGGTCAGACAACTTGGTCGGAGCATCTCAGCAATGGCATAGGCTTGTGGGATGCTCCTGGCCAGCAATGGTGAGTACAGTGGTCCGAGGAGGGACGAACCACGAGCTAACAACAGGGTTGGTTGTAGGGGGTCCACTTCGCAACAAACAGGACTTAAAGAATTTGTTGCTAACTATTGGTGCCACATCCAACCACAGGGCACCTACAGAGGTCTTGTCCAACCCTTGGCGGCTGGCATGCTGTTTTGATGGCACTTAAAGTGCCAACAACATAGTAGTCAGAGGTGGTTTGAATGTTTTGATATCATCGTTGTAAATCTATGTTCACAATCTAAGAGGGCAGTTACAGTAAGGAAGGATTCCTTTTTCATGATTATTATCAAAGTGGGAAAATTACAGAATGTATAATGAAAAACTGTTTTTCTTTTTAAAACACTTAATCTCCACCACTTTGATGATGTGTACCCTTTTAAATTAAAAAACAGCAGAATTAATAAAATATTTAGTGTATTGTTGATAATAATTTGAAGCATATTACAAAAGGAAAAGCTGATTGTAGTGCTGTATGCCGAACTTATTTTAAATTTGTTTTTATCATTATCATTTATGAAATAAAAATAATTCTTGCTTTATCATGAAAAATTTTACTTGATAACAAAAGCTGATCTATTGTTTTTTTCTGTTTGTTTATTTTGTGGTTACAATTAATAAATTAATGACATTTTGTATTTTAGGTCTAATGTATGTGATCGAAACACAGAAAGTTCTCGACCTGAAGGTTAACTTGATGGCCTCATACGTCATCATTCCACAGACTGGCTTTTACAATGGCACCCAGAATATCCTGCTGTTGGATCTTGGCCATTTCAAGGTCAGAAAGTGCAAAGCTTGACACAGTGTTGAAAATATGAGCCTCACATTATTGTATCAAAATCCTAAAGTGGCCTTTCTTATGACCATGGAGTAAATATAAATGATTATTGTGTTTTCACTGAAGATGCACTGAAAAGAGAAGCTGTCAAGAAAAAGATCATTTTTGTTGTTTTCCAATGCTTCATTTGAATTTTTTAGAGTTTGAGATAAAGTTGTGAAAATCTTAATTTTGTTATATTTTCTCAGATGTCCAGTCAAAACAGAAAGCATTTGCCTCAGCTGTCAGTGTCCTACAGCAACATTGAAGACATCATGTCCAGAGCATATGACAGCTTTGACATACAGCTTAGTAGTCTGCAGTTCCTTTACAGCAAACCAGGTAAACGCACAAGAGCACGCCCCTGGTCCTTGACTGGGGCTCTGTAGAAACCAAGTTGAGAGTTGAGAGTCTGGAAGCTCAAACTTTGTAGATTTGGTACATATGTTTTACGGCATAAAACAATATAGACAGAGACAATTGTATTGAGAAAATGAGACTAAAATGTGGTTGCCCTGTTGGCCATAGTATGTCCTGACCAAGAAATCAATATAAAGACATCTGGAGATTGTCTCAAAGCCTCGGGATGCTTGGTGTAAAGGGAGGGATTACATCATTCATATACATTCCTCCAACAAGAATATTTTTATGTGTTATAGTGTGTGTGTGTGTGTGTGTGTGTGTGTGTGTGTGTGAAATAAATAGAAATCTAAAACATTATTTCTTTTTGATAGATGGTGACTGGAAAATGGCCCGTAAGCAGAAACAATCACCACTCCACATTCTAGAGCCAGTGGATCTAAAAATGGATTTCAGTAGGGCGATGGTTGTCAAAGACTCTCGCATGGCAAAGTAAGTGTGTTGTTTTTTCATACATCCAACATCATTTTTGGAATAAAATTCCATTTTCTTTATTCAGCCAGTTCCATCGACAAAAACGATCAGACAGACAGACAGACAGACAGACCAAACAACAATAATAATATTAATAAAATAAATAAAGTATGTCATACATGTCATACAGTCATATCATGACAAGTTTTCTATTTTCAACTGTTTGCTCAGTAAGCTAGCAATTAACACAGTTAAACAACCTTATGTTGTAAGGACCAGACTTAATGGTTGTTGGGCAGACTAAAGTTAGCAGTCATAGGTTTGTGTTTGCTTCTTTATGTTTCTAAGCTTGTGTTTGTGTTGCAGGTATAAGATGTCTGGAGGGCTTCCTCTGCTGTCTCTTCGCATTTCTGATGTTAAACTTCGTAGTGTTCTGGAGCTGGTAGAAAGTATCCCACTGCCTGAGAGCAGACCTGCTGCACGCAGCACTGGTCCGTCCTCCACTCCAAAGGCAAGGACAGCATGACTTCCCTAGACGGCCCTGTCCACATTTTGTGTTGATCAGATTAATTAGTGAAAGGGAATAACAAAAAACTGTTTTAGATGGTATCCAGAAAGAAAAGTAAATTGTTTCTGCAGTTTGTTCTATAGTTTACTGTGGTTCTCACACTGCTAATTAAATGAATTATTGTCATTGTTCATAGTTATGGAGTTAAGAGTTTTGGAGAATAATAGAGAGATAGGATAGAATTAATAGCAAATACGTGATGGAGTCTACATTAATAACAACACTTACAGACTGAAATACATTTCTGTGAGTTAATAAGTGGTTTGTTGGTGTAGCTCATGTTTGGTGTCATTTCCTCTTCAGCCAAAGTCTTTCACTCCCCAGCTCACTCCCAGAAGACCTATGAACTTAGCTGATCAGCGCTCCTCACTCCTTTTCGAGTCATGTGAGACCATCAGCATCACCTCTTTAGGTGAGACACACATATTCATGCTGCACAAAACCACAGTCTCTGGCCATGTCCTATATCTCTCATGCAGCCACACACACACACACACACAGTCATTGCACTAAATACCTTGTTATGGTTTGTGTTGGTCATTGTTTGTTGTTGTATATGTCACCCTTTCTCAGGTTCAGAGGAAGATTTGTTCTATGATGCTCCCAGCTCTCCCATTGGTGATAAACAGTTTTTCCCAGACAATCCCATGCCGCTGCGATATGCAGACTTACACAAAAGAAAAAGTCTGATCAAGGAAGACTCTCAGAAGAACATGACCGACTTCATCATGAAGTTTGAAATCAGTGAGGTAGAGAGAGATCTTGTTGAATAAGAGGACAAACATAGCCTTCATATAATTTAATATTTCACGATTACTATTTTTGACGTACTGTCTTGTGTTGTGGCCTTTTTTGAGATCCAGCATTTGATGTACTAATTGGATTTTTTTTTGCTTGAAAATGTAGTTGTAGTAGTAGTAGTAGTAGTAATAGTAGTGGCCTTTGAAAATAATTTTCAAGCATGTATTTCCACATCAATCAAATGGAGAATGGAATGATGAATGATGAAGGTTTGACACTTTTTAAAATCATGATATTGATTAACACTCCCAAATTTCACGTCATCATCACGTCATTCACGGCTGTACAGATAATTTTTTACGGTGATATCTGCAAAATTAACTTTTAGTAAACCTGTTTATCCATCTGTCAAGTTGTTTCTGTTTGACACACAGTTTTCCATTTTTTCTTCTTTACTTCATCATATTCCTTATTTTTTATATGTATATAATATCCATATCCATATCCTTCTCCTCTCCCTACCTCTGTGACCCCCTTATAATTTTCTAATTTCTGTAATTACAATATGTTTTTCCTTTGTCCATCTCTCGCTCTCTCTCATTCTCTTTCTCTATGTTCCCCTTTGTTCATCTAGTTTTCCGTTCAGTTGTGTCGCCTGTCCAGGGGTCAGGAGGTCACAGTGCTCCATCTGGACATAGAAGGTCTGGGTACTGAGCTGAAACTGCGCACCTTTGACATGACGTCAAATACGTATCTTCGAGAGATCTGCCTCAAGTGTCCTGAATACATGGGTGAGTAGATGCTAGCAGGACTGTATGCCACCTTGCTACAGGAGACTTTCTTCATATTCAAAATTAGGATAATTTTTGTGATTGCAGATATTCTAATAAGCATTTGTGAATAAATGACAGGTGAGTCTTGGCTGTGGTTTTTATTTATCATGTTGTCATTTGTGTCCTGATGCGTAGACTCTGAAGAGAAGCAGGTTCAGCTGATAACCACTCTAGACAACACAGAGGTTGACTTGCTCACCCTGGAGTATATCAAAGTACGTGTTATACTATACACTGAAATTGACCTTTGTCTTATTGATATATTTATAGTAATTCAAACAATTGTGAGCACCCCAAATGATTATTTCCCAAATGATGGTAAATGGCTTTTTATTTGAGGATTGCATGTGTTTTCTAGGCTGATAAGAATGGCCCTGAGTTCAGGTCTCTACACAAAAATACTGAGCAGCTCATCAAGGTGAGGGAAATGTTAATTCACTAGCAACCAACAAGATTCTTCTATGTTATTCTTTTCTGCTGTGTTTCAATTGATATGAAAATGTATAGCAAGTTCATGGAGGTTTCACTAAAAAACATTCAGTTTTGGAAGATAATTTCATATTTAAAACAATTTTTTTTATGTTCTTTATTCTATCTAATCATTAATAATACAAATAACAACAAAAACAATAGTAGTTGATTCAGAAAGCAAATTTTCTGCTTTATTATTTTGCTTGAATCATTTTAGCATTGTATATCCCATCAGGTGACCTTTTCATCCTTGGATGTTCATCTACATACGGAGGCTCTCCTCAATGCCATGAACTTCCTCAACAACCTCCTCCCTCCATCCACTAAGAAGGAGGTAGGGCAGGAGGAGCTCCCCACTATTCCCGAGGAGGATGAGGCAGAGGTGGAGAGGGAGGGAGAGAAGAAGGAGGAAGCTACTATAACCAAGAAAAGAAGTAACTGATTCTAATAAATCCTTTCAGAATTTCACTGAATTTCACATTCTAAAACCACCATTCCTCTTTGTTTGTCTTCATTATCTGTCTGTAATTACTCACCTTCATTTTCTCATCACTTCTTTTTTCAAAGGTCCAAGGAGTTCAAAGTTTGCAGATGTGGTGAATCTGCATATCAGGGCTGATCTCCGCTGTCTGAAGGTTTTCATTCGAGGACAGAAAGCCAGGATCTCTGAGATTAGTATTGAGGGTATGGAAGTGTTGTGACATGTCCCAGTAGATGTTAAATTTGTTTTGCCTCCATTGCATTTTTATGGCAGTTGCCTGTTTCATCACTGTTTCATCATTGGTAAATGTGGTAAACCTGTGGTAAATTCTGTTGCACACTGTGTCCCACTGTTGCCAAAAGTTCTTTTTTTACAATGGTCGTAAGATGTGATTTGTTCCACCATGCATTGCACTTGGCAAGTATGCTACAAAGAAATGCTTTTTCATTGTCTTACTTTCTGAACCTTCTAGGTCTGGTTTCTGAGGTTCTGATGAGGAAGAAGGAGATGGAGGTCCTTGCCAACCTTAAGAACATTGTGATCCTAGACTGCGACAAAGATGCCTTTTACAAGCAGGTACAATCAGCAAGTGGCCTCTTTTCAAAAACATAAAGAGTGTATAATGATTTAGCTTATAGCATTGTACTTAATGCAAACAGTCTCTTTTTAACTATGTTTTTGTTCAGAAAATAATCATATTCTATGCCTTTAAGTCTGCATTGATTTTTTTTCTTCCTTCTTATGTTTCTGGCACATATAAATGTTGACTGCTTAGCATGAATTACACTTGATAAGAAAAGTAAAACTGACTGGTGATGCTGACTTCTCTCTCCCCTTTCCTGTTATGAGTAAATTGACCAAATTGAGTGTCCGTGAACAAAAATATAGCTGTGTCAATTTTATTCTGTTATGTTGTATCTCCTTTCTTAGGCTGTGTCTATAGCAGATAAGGAAGTATTTGACTTCCGCATGGTGAACTATACAGATGCAACAGAAGGAGATGCCTATGTGGACATGTCTAAAGTTGACACCTCTGTCACACTGACTGTGGGATGCATCCAGGTCATCTTCCTCAACAAGTTTGTCTCTTCCATATTGGTAAGAATCAAACATCCAATTATTATTTAAAAATTTTTTTTTAACGGTTCACTTGTGAGGGATAATCATGATATTTCTCTTTCTTTTATAAGGTAAGGATAAAATCAGTACTCAGAAAATTTGAAATGTGCTATAAAAGTAAAATTCAATATGAAATACAAATTAACTTACGAACAATTTTACTTTCCATTGATAGCTACATATTCATTTTTCCTTGTCTTCCTTTTCCCATTTTTTTCTCTGTTTTCCAACCTCAACACCCATTAATGTCTCTCCTACTCCCTGTTGGTTTCCATTCTTTGCTTGTCCCAGGCATTCATCAATAACTTCCAGGAGGCCAAAGAGGCCCTAGCTGAGGTGACCGTCCAGGCTGCAGAAAAGGCAGCGTCTGGTGTGAAGGAGTTGGCAGAGCGAAGCACTCGAATTGCTCTGGAAGTCCACTTCAATGCGCCTATAATCTTCCTCCCCCAGTCCTCCTCTTCCTCCAATGTCATTGTAGCTGACCTTGGTCTGCTGTCTGTCAAGAACCGTTTTTCCAAGCAGCCATTTAAAAGTGATGCTAAGATCCCGCCTGTTGTGGATATAATGACTGTTAAACTGACTGACCTCAAGATGTACAGGTTAGAGTCCAGTCACTTTTAGTATTTATATTTACTTTTTTTCTTGTGATAACTTCCATAATGATTTTTGTGTTGTTTCTGCTTCCAGGACCACATACATAAATGAGGGGTTTCAGGGAGAGACCCAACTTCTGAAGCCAGTCAGTCTGGACTTGGAAATCCAGAGAAATCTTTCATCCAACTGGTACCACAGCATACCTGACATAGAGATCACTGCGCATCTAAAGCCAATGAGTGTAAGTAGTACCATGCATTAGCATGAGAATGAAAGTGGTCTTTATAAGCCTTATTTTATATGTGCATATTATCTCATTCCATCTATTTTTTTTTCCACTGGAAGTTTGATCAATCTATAAATTGATAAATGCAAAGATGAGTACATCTTTGATAAATTGGTAAACGTGCCTAATTGAATTAATAATCAACAGACTTGCAGATAAGGCTATATTGTAATTTTCTTAGGAATATACCATTTGTTTTTCACTCGGTCTTGCCCTTTTTTTTTTTTTTTTTTTTTTGGGGAGGCTTCTAAAAAGTGAGAATCTAAATGAAAAAGTGTCTTCACAAGTATAGTTTTTCATGTTCTGTGTCTGTTCCCAATAGCTGATCCTCAGCCAGGATGACATGATAGTGGTTCTGAGGACTCTGAGTGAGAACCTGTCAGAGAAGTCTGATGCGGTTCCACCTTTAGCTTCTCCACCCACCGCTGACCCCTCCTCAGACTCTGTATCCAACAAAGAGTCCCAGGGCTCTGGAACCACTGGACCAGCCAGTAGTAAGGAGTTTTGGCTGTGCTTGACCGTGTTCATTTGTGTATTGTGGTTCTAAAATTAGACACATGATTTAAGAACTTAATGCAAAGATGAGTACGTTTTTGATGGTCCACAGATCAGTACAGGTCAGGATCATCCCCTAGGAAAACTCTAGAAAGCTTATGAAATGTAAAAATGTGTTGATTGGAAATATTTTTGACTGATTTGACCAAAACACAATTAACTTCCTAAATCTCTGCTCTGTACTGTGATAATATCATTGCAGGTAACACAGTGGTGACAGCTGCTATTGTTGAGACCCATAAAAACAGCAAGCTGAAGAGCACACTTAAATTAGACTTCAAGTTTGACTCAATGACGCTGGTCGTGTACAGCCCCATTGGGAATGAGGTGATGCAAATACATGGACTTCCAGACACTCCAAAAGTCAAGCACAAGCAATAACAGTACAGTGTAAAATGAGGCCTGACCATCTTTACTTTACAAGACTTGCATTTCTAACACAGGCTGTTTGTCTTTTTATAGGTACAGCTGTTGGACTCGCATGATGAACAGCTGAAGCTTGCAGAATTTACTCTGGGCACCATCTCCACCTCTGTCCACATGTTCTCTGACAGCTCCATGAAGGCGTCAGTACGACTTGCTGCCTGCCTTCTTGATGATAAGAGACCAAGAATCAAGATGGTCACCCCAAGGTACAAAATACACACAAGCTCTACAACATCACACTTATACAATGTCTGGTAGCAGACCGTTGTAAAATTATACATACCCATGGCAGAAGGGCACCATCTTAGAATCTTAGAGACAATAAATTTACCTGTTAAATCCAGTAATATAGTACTAATCATAAAAATGTTATGGAAAGCAAATTACATGTCATGTCTCTTAATGCTAATAAGTTGCAGTGAGGTTTTTCTAGCAGAGGGTGCTACTGTTTTTTCTGTTGCTCCACTGATTAGCTCAATGCAAGAGGAGCTTTGGTTTCAGCACTCATTCTTCACTAACAGCACTTTTGTGTGCTCTGCCAGGATGATGGCAATGCGTCCAGGTGCAGAGCAGAACATGATGGTGGAGGTGAACTATCGTCAGGGCCGTGAAGGCACCACATTGGACACAGTGGTGCAGGATGTGTACTTGTGTGCCAGCATGGAGTTCCTGCTCACTGTGGCTGATATCTTTCTCAAAGCCACCCAGCAGGGTTTTGCTCAAGTGCCACAGCACAGGAGCAGTACTGGATCAGGAGAGAAAAAGAACATTAACTCCTCTGTCACATCTAAAGAGTCCAGTAAGTTAACTGCCACAGTTATTATGTATTTAGATAACAATATATCTTAAGGAGATTGTTGATTCTGCAAAATAAAAGTATCCACAAGCTGTCTTAATCAGACACAGTAAATAAATAATTTTTCTCTTTATCTTTTTGGTCTTTATTTGTGTCTACAATAACATAATGGGTTATAACTAAGTTATGAATGCAAGTACAGCTAAAGAGAAATTTAATTAAGCTGACATAATTTGCAACCTGTTGTCATACAATCTTAGCTAATGTTTTCCTCTGATTCTCTCCGCTGCTGCCAGCTGCACCTCCAACCGTGGTGACAAAGACGGAGATGAATGTTGTGGTGCGTAACCCAGAGATCGTGTTTGTGGCTGACCTGACGCGTGCTGATGCCCCAGCCCTGGTGATGACCACACATTGTGAACTGGTGATGAAAAGTGATGCAGAGGGATCACAGATGACTGCTGTTATCAAGGACCTCAAGGTTTGCTTTATCATTGTAATGTAACCATAAAAAAGCAGGGTATTTGATTTTTTTAAAATGTTTTATCACTCTGTAAATCTCTTTGAATTACGTCTGTATGAGCATGTGCTCTACAAACAAACCAAACTTGATTTGACATGAAAAGAATAGAAAATTTGACTTGAACGAATAGAAAATGTATTTTGCATGCAACAATAACCAATTTAAAAAACTTGGTTTGGCTTACAATTATTATTGTAGGTAGTGGCATGTCCCTTCTTGAGAGAGAAGAGGAGGAACAATTTGACCACAGTGCTGCAGCCTTGTCAAGTGTTCTTTCAGAGTACACAGTCCCCAACCACCCCTCAGGCTATGGAGGTCTCCATCAATGCTCTCACACTGAAGGTAGGTGTTTTATTCTTATTACGTGTTTTGAATCCATGATTTAAATCAATGAAATTAGGGATCAGGTTGATCCAGCTAGATGTGGATGATAATTAATGCTTTGTTGTGGCTTGTTGAATGTCGTTTTTTTAAATTTTGAACTATAAGCATTAAGATCCCATCCTTAATAAGTGTCCTGTATGCATCAATTTAGTTAAAGGACACCGAAATTCACTCAATATATCTGGTTACCATCTTCCATACACAAAACATGATGATCAATATTGTTTTGTGAGAGGCATAGGGCTTTTCTTAGTGGCATATTTTCTAATAATTGATCCAACTAGGGAACACATATCATTTTATGTTTTTATATCAGCTACAGCGTTTTGGAAATCATGGCATCAAGTGAAAGCAAATATTAAGCCAAGGAAAATTCTCTATTGATAAAATTATACCTTGGAATTTAGTTTTTTTTTAATCTGGTATAGAACATATGTTTGTCTTCTATCTTACTCTCTGCCCAGGTATCCCCAATCATCATCAACACAGTGATCACCATTCAGTCGGCACTGAGTCCCACAGCAGAGACCCCAGAGGAGCTGGAGAGTCCAGTTCCCATTGACCTGTGGGAGAAACGGGGCTGGAAGGACCTCAGCTTCTGGTTCCTCGAGGAGGAGGGGGACGATGACACAAGGTCTCTGGTCCCACTGATACCACAGGGAGAATCATTACAGGTATTTAGCTGCATTGTGACTCAACTGATGATAATGTTTGGTTTATTGTGTTCTATGATATAGTTAGTTATTATTTTTTTTGATAGTTTATATTTATTAAAATGTGTCCCTTTTTTATATCACCCATAATCTCTTTTGCAGTGTTGTTTAACTCTATACACAGAATAAAGGGTGTTTCAGTTTGACGTATAAAACAGAGTGTGTCACTTCATTGGCTATCCATCCCTGCAGGTGACCATCAAATCAATCTGTCTGACTCTGGAGGCTGGTGTGGGACATCGCACTGTCCCCATGCTTCTGGCCAAGTCTTCCTTCCATGGAGGCGTCACAAACTGGTCCACACTCATTAACTTACACAGCGGGCTCAACCTGGAGGTATGTTTAGTCCATTTAAAGATGAAGTAGAAACATCTTCTTTAAAATGGTATATATTTTATATATTTAACTCATATTTCAGCTTCTCTTCTAATGCTGCTGTACATTGTTGATGTTTTAATGTGGGTTTTTTGTTTTGTTTTGTTTTTTTTAATTATTTTGCCTTTAGGTTCACTACTACAATGAGGTGATGGGAGTGTGGGAGCCATTGCTGGAGCCCTTAGAAGATGACACAAGAGACGGTTTCAGACCATGGAGACTTGAACTGAAGGCAGTGATCTACATAAGCACACACACTTTATATATATATATATATATATATATATATATATATATATATATATATATATATATATATATAAACACACACACACACAATACAGTATATATGAAATTTATATTTATCAAGAACTACACATGTTGTTTCTAACTTTTCACTATCCTATAATCAGATGAAGAAGAAGCCAGTGAAGAATACATGTTTGCTGGATGAGGTGGATTACAATGTTCCAGACTATAAAACGGTCATCGTCATCAGCAGTAAAGACCAGCTCAACATCACGCTCTCCAAATGTGGACTGGCCATGCTGAGCAACCTGGGCACGGTATGAGAAGGGCTCTTTTTAACAGGAAGTCTGAGCATGAGCGTTCATTGGTAATGTTCTTGTTCTTGCCTTTTCCCCAGGCATTTGCAGAGGCTGCCAAACAGACAGCTGAGTGCTTCCAGAAGGATGAAGCTCCCTTTGTGGTGAAAAACCGCCTGGGCCTGCCAGTGTCTGTCCGCCACAGTGAGATGTTTCGTCCCATTGGCCATCAGAGCACTAACTGCACTGTGAAGCTGCAGGATGGGGAAACCCTCGGGATGGACTATTCAACCACAACAGACTCCGACCAATTCTCAGCCATGACCTCCTTGAGTGGAAAGGACTATTACATACAGCCTAGTAAGTTATTGCATATATGCACATGCTCAGTTGTTAATTTTTTTGTAATATTACTAACAACACATTGCTGCCAACATTTTTTAGTTATACATACAGTGTACAGTGCACTCAGTTATACCAAAACCAATATGCTTTTAGATTTAGGGACCAGTGATGTAAACAGTGTTACAACTAGGCAATCGACTTGATTTTACAATGGAGTGAAAACAAAAAATGTAATAATAAGGACATTTAATTTTTTAAATGATTATCTAATTGATGTTGCCTATTTTATATTTGACAAATGTCATCATAGTTCCCTCATTTCCCCTTTCTCCTCTCTATTTGTTGTGGGTTTTCATCATCAAAACTATCTATTTAAGAAAAAATAAAAAAAAAAAAACTCAAAAAAGCAACCCCCCCAAAAAACAACTTAAGCTCAATTGCCAATGAAGTGCTCATATTTTCTCTTCCCTCTCCAGCTCCAGAAGGCCACACTTCAGCTAGTGTAATCCCCCTGATCAAGGTGGGCAGAGGAATGTATAGTGTAATGCACAAAGACTCAGGAGTCACTCGCTTCCTGGTCTGTCAGATTTACTCTGTGGAGGGCAGCAAGTACATCAAGATCCGCTCTCCTTTCCAGGTACTTCCCTGATTATCTTATGAATATTTACTAATTTTAATGCCAATGCTTATCTTATCTGTAAATATTTCATGATGTGTTTTAATAATATAAATCAAACTCCACCTGCAACATCCCCCACTGGATCTCTTTTTGACTTCATCTTTTAAACTAATTAAATATGTATTCATGTCAATTAGCCAAGTGTTTCCTATAAAAGGCTGCAATTACTGTAAATCAAGTAATGTGATTCCCTCCAGATTACACCAAAATCACTAAAAATAAATAATAATAAGGAGCAGTCCCAAGAGATAGTTCTTTATGTATTCAAATATCATAGGATTAGAGATCAAATTGAAATACGAGAAAGAACATCTCCAAGTCTTAATTGTTTTGTTTTTGCTCCTTTCATGCAGATCATCAATCATTTCACAATACCATTCAAAGTTTTTGAAGGATCAACATGTCTTGGTACAGCACTCCCTACTGAGGAGTTCTGTGTCCCCCTGGACTCATACAGGTGAGGGCAAACACATAAACAAGCCTGTACACCTACCACGCGCACACACACACACACACACGCGCCATCCCTCACCAACATTTTCTCTCTGCTGCCCTCCTCAGGTCTGAGCTGAGCCTTCAACCGATAACAGAGGATGATGCTGACAATCAGGATGCGCAGTTTGAGTGTTCAGACGGCTTTAGCTATGATGACGTCAGCAACCATCAGCCTGAGACACGCCTTCAGCAGACTTGCCGTCGCCGTGGAGACCAGGGCGGTGTGATGAAGATCAACATTGTGCCATTAAGGGATGCTGTGACATTCAAAAGCACTGGAGGTATTGGGGAGAACTTTGATGTGCCCTTTGTGCTTCACCTGTGGCCTTCCATCCTGCTACGCAACCTGCTGCCTTACCCCATCACCTACGAGCTAAAGGTAGATGTGACTAGTAATCAGTAAGAAAATTTATGGAGCCATTGTAGGTTTAGGAAGATCTGGATGGGATTGCATGTTTTAGGCCAATAAAAAATACAATCTGTGCATATCAATTTACTGCTGTTTTCCAGCTGGTGAATGCTTTTCAAAAGATATCTTTCAGATCATGGGTGTTTGAGCATCAGTGACTGCACCAATAAGGAGCAAATGGTGCATAGGTTATGCAGATGAGTCTACACCATAAAAAATGATTACAGCAGATATTTCTCTGATTAGTCATCATGCATTCAAATGTCACAAAAATTCTATATAGTCATGGAATTTCATATTTTTCAACATGATTTATTCAGTTCTTTCTTGTCATGTTTTGTTTTTTTGTTACATAAATCTGATACTTCAGATTCCATGTTGCACTTAGTGACCCTCTCTACCTGCTGCTCAACAGGACAGTGGAGTCTCTGCCCCTGAGTCCACGCTGAACCCAGGCCACTCTGCCCAGCTTCACACTGCAGTTATCGGTCAGTCAAGACTTAGTCTCCACCTACTCGACTACTTGGCTCAGGACTGGTCTGCTGAGTACAGGTATAACTTCAGTCTCATTTGTTGTGGCTGTTGCACTTTCCTATTGTTAGTGTGTTGTTGTTGTCGACATATTTTGAGTAACATTTTTGTGAAAACATAATTCTATTTATGGGATGGTTAATATTTCCCAGACAGTGTTCTTTTAAGCTGACAGATCAGAAAGAGATAAATAAAACATCTTCCTCATTTTACAGAGGACAGATACTGTAGCAAATCACTGATCTTTGTTGCCTTCTGCTATAATATTTCTCATCAGAATAAACTATCCCGTCTTACAGTCTCCTTAGTGACCAGGAAGAGATCACCTTTATCGTGTTCCAGTCCCTACGAGAGGATGATGAAGACGATGGTGAAGGGACAGAGAGAAAGAGGGCTGAGTTAGACATTGCAGTGCATGTTAAATATGACCTGGGACAGACAGTGATTGCTATCCACTCACCATATTGGATGGTGAATAAGACAGGCCGATTACTGCAGTACAAGGCTGATGATATCCATCGTAAACACCCCCTGGACTATGACATGCCCCTGCTCTTCTCCTTCAAGCCTCGCTACTTCCTGAAAAACAATAAGGTAAGGGGAAGTAATATTTTAATTTGAGTCTGCGTTATTTAAAAGAAATGTAAAAGAGACAGATTTGGTTCAAGTTATAACTGGTTCTTTTTTAAATTCATTTTCCAAGGTGCTGTATTATCCATTGTTATTATTACATGAATTGCCCTTCAGGTGTAAAAGTGGCACTAGCTTGCTTTTTAAACTAGGTTTATGTTTATTTTATATTTTTACTAGGACCAGTACAATCACATTGATTCATATTATAGTACAATCACATTGATTCATATTATGCAACCTTAAGTGATGCTACCAGATAACACTTGAAAACTAAAAAATATTTACATTATGCCTGAGTTGCACCCTTAAAGTTAATTAATCACCTACCAAAAAAAAGAAAAGTTTTTTTGTTTGTTTTAATTGCCTTTTTATGGGGAATGGACTCCAAGGCTAGCCTTGTTCTATAACCACTGAATCTTGACCCACATCTCAGATTTGTTCAGTGATTGATATTTAATGAAATCAACAAATGAAGGAACACTGAAGTCAGTGACAGCCCTGTTATGCCAAAATGAAATACAGCATTGAAGCCAAATTGAAGTCGAGGGTTTGATACAGTACACAGTGAATAACTTCTGCAAATTCTTACTGCATATGATTGTGATTTCCTTCTTTTCATCCCTCAGGTCCGCCTCATGATTTCAGACAGTGAACTCTCTGATGATTTCTCCCTGGATACAGTCGGTAGCCATGGAGATGTTAAATGTAAAGGCAGATACAAAGATTACTTGGTAAGAGTTTGCCACAGATGCTGGCATTCAGACATATACTCTTTCAGACATACCGTCTCATATTTTTTTATCTAAAGAGCTACTGGATGGGATTTAAAGTGACTTTTGTATGTAACTAAAACAGGCTGTGTTAATGTATAATATTGTATTTGTATGATGTCTGTCTGACCTCAGGTTGGTGTGAAGATTGATGCGAGCAGTTTCAGTCTGACCCGCATGGTGACTTTTGTGCCTTTTTACATGCTGGTCAACAGAACCAAGCACAGTGTCTTCGTATGTGAGGAGGGGCAGGAAAACTGGACAGAGGCAAAACCAGAGCAGGTCAGAGCCAAAAAACCTCCAGTCAGTTTTTAAAGCCCAGTGAATTATACTGGGCTGAAATGCTGTAAATATTCACTGTTATTACCATGCAGTAGATCTACATAACAGCTGGTCATGTCACATAGATTTGACTCTCACTAATGTGAAGTACAATTGTATTGTTGGTATTATTGAAGTGCTTTTTGACTTTTAAATGAAAATCTGGATCTGGAGGATATATAACTGATTGCAGTGACTAGACAAATGTACAGGAAATATTTTTAAAGTTGAAGATACTGGGCATTCACAGATTTAGACTTTATGAAAAAATGTGATTTGATCAGTCAAAGTAGAGTTTACAGTAAATTTTATGCTGCTAACATTTGCCAGGTTGCCAGAGATCACTTTTTAAAAAAGTAACTAATCCTTCTGGGGTTGGGGTTTTTAAAATACTAAACATTGAACTGAATAACATTTTGAGAGGAAACCCCTTACCAAATTATTTAAGTTTTTATTTTATTCTACATTTAGTCAGCAATTCCCTTCTGGCCTGAGAATGACACCAAGCGACTAAAGATCAAAGTAGAAGGTTGTCTATCGCCTCCTCGGACTATTGACTTCACAAGACCAGAGAACTGCCTGTTGCTGCATCTGGACAACTCTGTAAGTAGATGCACACACTGGGATATTGTTTGTGTGCACAGTAGTTCTCAACAGTATGTATTGTATGAAAGACTGTGTTTCCATCCGTGATAATTAATGTTGTATATCTTGTCCTGTTAAAATCTACTCATAATGAAAAAAGAAAATTAGGAAACCTCCTCATATATTCCAGTATATTGCTTTCTGTTCTGCAGGTGGGTGGGATCATTGTGGATGTGAACCTATCAGAACACTCAGCCACAATCCGATTTTCAGAGTACCATGACGGCGCAGCTCCCTTCCTCATCATCAACCATACCAAAGACCAGACTCTTCAGATTCAACAGAGGTGAGAGAACAGAAGGGGGACAGTTAGAAGGAGATGAATAGACATTTTTGAAATCGTTCCCATTTTGTGTCAGTATTAAATACTTAATGGGTAGGATGTAATTTGCACATAGGTTGACTCTGAGAAGGGTAGAATTCAGACATTAATCAGGGGAGATGAAGCAGGTCACCATGGTTCATCATGTCATCAAACTTTTAAAAAGGAAAAATTAAAGTTGTGTGTCGAGCTCAATACATGAACTGCTTGAGAAGTGGGGGATAGGAAGGGGCCAGGTAGTAGATGATAAAAGGAGTAAAATTTATTTAAAGTACTTTTTGTGGATGGATTAGTACTTCAAACTTGGTTTTAGTTAAGCTAAATTTAAGACTTAAATAACTGTTTATAGGAAATTGTATTTGCTTAAAAACTTCCTTCTTCAACTAAATTGTTAGTTAAAAATGTCCTTTGTGTAAAATTTCTTGCGGCTTTATTTCACAATATTACAGTGCTTCTCCAGTGTAACTGTTGTCTGTACACTTGCTTCAAAGTGCTCCAGGTTTCATCTGAAATATGTTGTGAATGTTCCACACTCAACTTAAGATGAAGAAATGGACAATGAAATAACAGAAAACTTGTGCTATGATATGATAAAGTAGGATTTCTTCATGCACAACATTCGCATTTGCATTTTATTGATCTGTACTTTGCATATTTATTGAATGAAAGTACTATTTTCTCTTGTTGCATCTTTAACTGTTTAATTTATGATAACTAACAGTATTTGTTTTTGTTGATAGCGAATTATGTTTTTGTGTTGTGGGTCATGCAGCGCCCGGACAGAAACCACGTGGGTGGCTAACGAGCTGCTTGACCTCTCCTTCTCAGTGGAGGAGGACAGGTAGAAAAATATGAAAAAGAGAAACTCTTCTGACACACTCTGAACTCAAGGAAGATAAAACCAGGGAATAAAGAAAGTGAAGGGAGAATGAAAAAAAAATCTAAAATTAGGTTGTTTATTGCTGCCGCACTTTCTGTGGGTGTCAAATGTTATAAGAAATGAAAACAAAGAAGCTCAGCTCTCAGATTTCTTTCTACATAGGAAAATCATGAATATTATATTGATGTAGACGGCAAATTCACACTTCCAAAAAAATGTTGAGGACAGCAGCTGGCTTTTGATGTTTTTACTGGAAGCAGTTGTGAAGCTGAAAATAATAGTGATCTACAAATTCAATGACAGAAATTAAAAATCAGAAAAAGATAACAGACCATATGGGTTACCAATCTAATGAATCTAGTAAACATACACAGAGAGACAGACAAGATGCAGCACTTAAATATGAATATCTCTCACAGTCACTTGAGTGCAGAGTGTGGTCAGATAAAGAGTGCAGGTAAAGATAAATAGGAGGAAACTTCTCCTCTGGTTCTGGTTTGTCTGTGTAATCTTCTCCTCACCTTGCCAATAAGAAATAAATACTCTGTAGGCCCTATCATGAACAACTTATACTGCAACAGTACATTATGTTTGAATACATAAGACAAAGATATCCGCTTTGTCATTTTTCTGAATGATTTATATATAAAGAACCTACTATATATTTACATATGTGTTTATATTGTCTTGAGCTGCTGTAAATTCACAGTGATCTAAAATATGTAGGGATCATTGGAGTAGAGGAAAGGAGCAGGTTAGACATCTAAACCCATTTACTGATTTATTACCATGTTTCTTTGGTTTCCTATGAAGTTTTATCATCTGGTGAAATTCAAGTGTTGAATGCTGCTGACTGGATGGGATTCTGCCAAAGGAATCATGCCTCCTGCTTCTTGCATCGACTAGTATTCTCTTATATTTTATGTGTAGATTGTGGCTTCCCCACTTCCTCTCTTCCTTTATTTCATTTTCTTATGTCTGCTCTGTGTCATCTGAATCAAGATCAAATTTGGTGTAAATGTGCATAATCAAACCTTATCTCTCCAAAAGAGGTATTGGGGACTTCTCAGTGTTTGGCCATTGTACTGTGATATACTTTTGTATTTCTGTCTGTTCATGGGAATTGTTTGTGTACTCTGTGGGACAGGTACTTTGGATTGGATGGTTTTCATGGCAGTAGATTCTTGGTGGCTGGGCTCTGTTATATTGTCCTCTGTTTTAGTGTTACACTGTACCGCTGTCTGTTTTTCATTATTTGCTTACTGCTATCTCGATTTGATGGAATATTATTTCTTACTTTTTAGTAGTTATAACTAATGTTACTGATAAAAACAGTGTATTTGTATGTCTCTGGGTTTCATGTGCATACAGCTCTCAGAAGACGACCGAAAAGGAGGAGCTGGAGGCTGGGAAAGCTGTGCACTACACCTGGGCTGAGCCCACTGGGTCCCGAGAGCTCTGCTGGAAGTGTGGAACTTACAGTGGGAAGCTGAAGAGTGAGGAGGTACTGTACCTGAGCCAGAATAATGTTTGTGCCTGAGTAACATTATTTATCAAGTCAGCAATTTTCTCAAAACACCTCTTAAATCATTAGGTTGTCAAAACTAAAGCTGCTTCTGTCTCTTTCTACAGGAATTGGTCCGCTTTTAGCATTAAAGCAGCATATTTTACCTAACACATAGACCATGTAGCCTTCACACTTAGTACTTTTATAATGCTTAAGGATTTGCAATGAAAATTTTCAACATATGTGCACTTCATAAACCAGGTCCTCAAGTAAAACAAAGCAGTGTTGTTAGCTGAAAGCGTGTGATAGTAATAAGATCACATGGTAAATACAGAACCCCTCAAGATTGAATTGAATTCATTGAGCTACGTATAATCTGTAAGTTTTGAGAAACCTTGTGGAAACTAACTTAACATCTTTATACACTTTGTAAACACACTAAAATATATACTTTTTTGTATTAATATCAAACTGTAACTGTTGAGGTGGTGATGTGTACTTCTGTAGAGTCAACTTCCTATATGTAAGTTAATTATTTAATTATAGACACAATTGAACCTTTACACTTTTGGATGTGAACACACCAAAGTGAAGTTGTTAAATGAGCAACTGTGATGTTTGTTTAAATAGTGTGTCTGTTTTTCTTGCATCTTTAGGACCTGCGCAAGGACATGAACAATGAGGGAAAACTGTTTGTGATCTCCTTTTATGAAGGTAATTTACAAGGAGCTTGAAATTACATGCATCTTGTAATTTTGTTTCAATCAATCTTAAATTCACTTAAAATGATTTTCACAATTAAAAGTTTATTCTCATTGCATGAATGCTGACATGTGCTAAGAACACAATTTATAAAACTGTCAAAAAATACAGTTTATGATGAAGAAAGTTTCTTTGGGGTTAGATAAACTGTTAAATCAGTATGGTTTTGGTTTCTGGTTAATCAAAAGGCCTCCAGCGTGTTGTGCTGTTCACCGAGGAGCAACGTATCTACAAGCTGCTCTGCGAGAGCGAGAAGGCCCAGCTTGCTGAACAGGAAATCATTTTGTCGCTAAAGAACATGGGTGTGTCTCTGGTCAACAACAGCAGCAGCCAGGAGATCTCATTTATCGGGATCACAAGGTAACCAGCAACATACATGTATACACATACAATAAAAGCACAACACCTGGCCAGGTCCAAGCCCTATACAGCACGTGATTATGTTACAACCACGGCACATTGTCAGTACATCAAAAAGTGTGTGTTAAACTATAGATAGAGAGGTTGTCCAATTGTGTGTCTTGTAAATTACAAGTCAACATACGGTGCTCTGATTTGTAATAGAGCTTCTCTTGACTGACGGCATCAGGCCTCAGACATTATAGGCTTATAAAGGCTTGTAAGCAAATGGATTGAACTCTAGATTTAGATATATATTTGTCTTTCGTTTCTGTTCGCGCCATGGCAAAAATACAGAAATTGATTTGATTTCATAATGCATAGGTGTAACAAAATTAGAATTTGAAAAGTAAACATTCACTAAATGTTAGATAAATTGAAGATCCACTTATATCAGAAGAGACTGCTGTGTTAAATGGTAGCAACAGAACTTTTTACCTGTAAATCCAGAAGTTTTTTCAAACATAATACTGCAGTTTTAAACATAATACCTGCATGATTTAAAAAGATTTCCATTCTGATGTTTCCTTTTTTTCTATTTGTAGCTCTGATGTGGTGTGGGAATTAAAGCCTAAGAAAAAGAATCGGTGGAAGACTCTGAGCACTAAAGAAGCTGAGATTTTGGAGAACAGCTTCAAAGAGTACATCGAATCTGCACCCGTAGACAATGCCATTGTTGACCTGGAAAACAACTTCCAGGTTAAACTCTAAATATTGTATACTAAATGTACCTGATTGGATCTAGTAACAAGTAGTCTGTAAAAGCTGAAAATGATACAAATGAAAACATTTCATTTCATTCCATTTACCTGTGTAGGGACTGACTGTGAAAAGTTTCTGCAGAAGGTGGTTAATTGATAATGAGAATGAAAATTAGTCGCAGGCCCAGTGGTTAAATGTTGCAGTGTAATTTCTTCCCAGGTGTCCTTTACTCCCAATGGCATAGATATGCGGATGCTGCAGCCATGTGACGCTCCTCTCAGGAGGCACTTCCTGCCTGGGGTGAAGGTGGAGTACAGTGTCTCACCGCGGCAGAGAGCCTACCGTGTCCAAATCCACCGCATACAGGTGAAAAGAAGCACAGTTTGAAATAATAATAAATGTATAATATATATAAAGAAAATCTCCCTTTTAGTGTTAAAATGATTCGTTACCTCAACTAAGATCCAACATATCATTGTTTTTCTTACAGCACTAGAAGTCACCCAGAGTTGCCCTCTTGAACACATTTGGGGTTCTTCACTCCTTTTTATCCATAATACTACATTTACAGTATACATCCTTTCCTCCTACAGATCCAGAATCAGCTGCCAGGAGCCATCTTCCCTTATGTTTTTTACCCTGTGAAACTTCCAAAGTCTATCACCATGGACTCAGGTCTGTTAATTCACCCTCTCATGTTATTTTAGCATTATATGTTGTTTACATGCAGTGTTTGGGTCTGTATTATGATTTTCTCTTCTTTTTGTCTTGTAGAACCCAAACCTCTGACTGATATCAGCATTGTTACCAGAACAGCAGGACACTCTGATATCTCTCGCATCAAGTAAGTGTTTCTCCCTTGTTTCTTTTCTCCTTCTTCCTCAGGATGCACTTCATTTTTGCTTCCATCTTATGCCTCTTTTCCATATGGTATTTTTTTTCCTACCTAGGCAGGCAAGGGTTATATGTTAATTCTTACTGACAAATGTCCACTGGCATATAAAGTAATTCCTGGAATAAATGTTTTTCTGCTACTGAAGTCTACTATAAATGTCTTTCCTCCTCAGGTATTTCAAGGTGTTGATTCAAGAGATGGATCTGAAGCTCGATCTGGGCTTCCTGTATGCCATCCTAGACCTGTTCTCCCCTGAAAACGCCAGTATCATGAGCTCAGAACAGGAGGTTAGATAAACACATTAATGTACAGACAGTTAACATACCCCATGTTTTGTTCAGATTCATGTTCCTACTTATTTGTGCTTGTTTTATTCCTCTAGGTGGAACTGTTTGAGAAGGACATAGAGTATATAAAGACAGAACTAAACCATGTCTCTGCCGCTGACACCTCTCCCATCAGCCTGTATGAGTACTTCCACATTTCCCCCATCAAGGTATGTGAAATTTGTTATTTCATAATTATAGCAACACATTTCTTGATTGATTACAACAATGACTTCTCCATCAACAACACCCTGAGTGATGAAAAAAGTAAAAATAGAAATTTAGATCTTTGATAAATTTACATGGATAAAACAACATAAAGATCTGTTCAAAAACACAGAGTTACAGGGTATATTTCTGTTGTGAGTTTAATAACACAAACAGTCATGCTTGGTAATGTATATGTGTTTGCAGCTGCACCTGAGTTTCTCTCTGAGCACAGGAGGAGAAGATGGCCTGAAGGCACAGAGAGACACAGAACTCATCCCTGTCCAGTCCCTCAACCTGCTGCTGAAGAGTATCGGAGCAACTCTGACTGATGTGCAGGATGTCGTCTTCAAGTATGAACACACAGGAAGTCTTAGACAACACATGAATCACAGTAGCCTTCATTTATCCTGTGATTTGTTATTGGAAAAAATTCCTGCTACTTGAATGATTCATACATTATTTATTTCAGGCTGGCCTTCTTTGAGCTAACATTCCAGTTTTGCACGACGCAGCAGCTACAATGGGAGGTCATTAGGCATTATTCAAAGCAGGTAAGGCACATATCCACAATCTCTGTGCTATAATTTCTCAGGAACCACAGAAGTGGCTAGTATTGCATTTTCTGTGTGATTCATGTTTTCCTTTAAGGCATTAAGTATGAATATTTACCCAGTAAGAAAACAAAGCAAACCAGTCAATGGCAATCATGTCTCTATTCATGTAAATTTCAGGCTATTAAACAGATGTATGTGCTGGTGCTGGGCCTTGATGTGCTTGGAAACCCCTTTGGGCTGATCAGGGGACTGTCAGAGGGAGTGGAGGCCTTCTTCTATGAGCCATATCAGGTAGGAATGTGATGTGATATTGAGGAGCAGTAAAAAAAAGTGCTATTGCATGAAAAAAAGTTTGGTACTGATTATTTCCAGTGAGCATTTACATGAGACTGTTTTGTGTGGGATTTTCTAGGGGGCTATCCAGGGGCCGGAGGAGTTTGTTGAAGGCATGGCTCTCGGGGTGAAGGCTCTGGTGGGAGGAGCTGTAGGTAAGCACAAAATAGATCGGAATATCGTATCTCTTTACAATGGGGATTGATCCCATTTAATGGAATGTAGAATATGGCAGAATTGTGTTTCTTTGGATATTATAGATAAAGCTACAAATACACATTGTTTGTCCCAATTTTGGGTTTTAGTTTAGGTTTTCCTTCGACAAAATTCTTTTATTCTTATGTACAGTGTAAAGGTATAGCATATAGGTACAAAGAGTAACAGTTTTCTTCAAAAGGCCTGAAGAACAAATAGATATTTCATACAGTATGGGAACCTGGAAAGATTCATATCTGTTGTCCAGGGGGGATAGCAGGTGCGGCTTCGAGGATAACAGGGGCCATGGCAAAGGGTGTCGCTGCCATAACGATGGATGAGGATTACCAGCAGAAGAGACGAGAAACTATGAACAGACAACCCAGTGGGCTGAGAGAGGGGCTGACCAGGGGTGGAAAAGGACTGGTGTCTGTATGTACAATTAGTGTTTTCACTGTTTTTTTTTATTACATATTTAAAACACAAAACAAAACAGTGCATATTAGTATATCAGCAGAAAACACACCTCTGACACAAGCAGGTAATAAATTGTGAAACTAGTAACAACAATACTGTAAATTTGCCTGAAAACTACCACTGGCCACAGGGAATTCTGCCATAATGAGCTTTTTACAGCTGCTTGGTAACATTGTTGTCTACTCTTCTCAGGGATTTGTCAGCGGGATCACAGGGATTGTTACCAAACCTATTAAAGGTATGTGAGTTTGACCCCCTTTCAAAATTTTATGATGCAATTACTTTGACCAAATGAATGGCATACAATATAGTATTTTCATAAAATGTTGTAGAATATTGAATAGTTATCACTCCATGTACTCTGGATTTTCAGAGTATTCATATCAATTTCCATATATGTGATGATGTTTGGTGATGTGATATTTTTGCAGGGGCCCAGAAGGAGGGTGCAGCAGGCTTCTTTAAAGGTGTTGGAAAAGGTCTGGTTGGTGCAGTAGCCAGACCTACAGGGGGCATTATTGACATGGCCAGCAGTACGTTCCAAGGGATCAAGAGGTATGGTTTCCGTTAATGGTTTCTGTATGTACAGTATGTGTTCCCATGACTGTGCCACAGTGTGCATATTGTAGTGTATTTACAACGCCAGCATGTATTCAGATGGATGGTGTAAATATATGAAAGTGGTTCTAGAACATTTTATAGCATCAGCTGATCATCTGGCCATGGCAGAATCACTCTATGTCTGTGTTTGTATGTACATGAATGTTTGCATGCCACAGTCATACTGTTTGTATGCATTTATGTAGTGTATAGCCCTGTGCGTCCATTAGGAAGCGGTGTCTCAAAATGCATTTCTGTGTCTTATCTTGTTTTTAGGGCGGCAGAGACTTCACAAGACATTGAATCTCTACGTCCTCCTCGCTTCATCCACGAGGATGGAGTCATACGACCGTATAAGGAGAGAGAAGGCATCGGCAGTCAGATGCTCCAGGTTGGACAAAAATCTCTGTGTCATCATCATTATTATTATTTTTGTTATTATTATTATTAGTATTTGTCATTTCTGTGACTTTCTGTGACAGTGAGTTAATTGGTTTACCCGATATGAAAACAAGGTCGTAGGCCTTCCTTTGAAAATACCCAGGATACTATTGGAGTGGTGTTCATGTATGTGCATACATGTAGCCACTTGCACACAGCTATTCATTTCTTACAGGATAACATTTTTTTTTTTTAAACCATGGTCTTTGCTTTATTTAAAAATTTTGAACTCGTTTTAGCGATTTTATGGGCCTTTTAGCTCACAATTTAGCTCATTCCCCTGTGATAAATCTGAATGCGATTCAGAGCCAGTGTGTCAGTTGTATGCTTTTCTCATATTTGTAGATTTTAGTGTAGCTTTGAAGTATCTCATTACGCTTTGTTTAAACTACGAGCTTTAACCCGGGGGTTTGTGGTTATGACTGCTGTCTGTCAGGTAGAATTTTAAACAAACCAAAGAAAGGTGTTTGAGTAATTCAAGAAATGTGTTTCCATGTATTTCATATTTTTAATTCTTTATTAACCTGGTGTGTTTTCTTTAATTTTTTGAGTGTCATTATCTTTCATTATTTAACTCCATCCCTTCTACTTTAAACCTTACTCTTTGACTTTCAAACCTTTCTTGTCATTGTTTAGAAATTCATAAATTCCTCATAATTATAAAGATTTGTTTCCCGAGTGTTTGGTTTCTTCATTCTTCAATGTTTTTTTTTCTCATTCTGTCATTCACTGACCTCAATTAAATGTTTTAAACGTCTACCTGCCTTTTTCTTTGTTTCATCCCATCTTTCCTCACCACTCCAGAAACATTTTCCACTTCCATCAGAGTAAAGTTGTGTGCAGGTATTTTGCAGAGGACCATGGTAGCTCGTGCTTATTTACAGTATGCAGTTGGAATATAGATGTCTTGCTATCAGGTTTTAGTTTAATTCAGACATTGAGTGTTTATTTCATCTTGCTGTGTGTTTAAACATTCACTGTTTGTTTCTTTTTATCCTTTCAGAAAATTGAGAATGGACGTTTTGCCAAGTACAGATACTTTGCTCATGCCAAGGTCAATGATTCCGATTTCCTCATGATCACCAAGAGGTAATTGTTTTTTCTTTCTGACTGAATCAGAAAAAAAGGGATTAGATCCTATTGCATTATTGTGAAAATGGATATAATATTCCTGTGCGTTTTATTAGAAGCTGCTAAAACAAATCAGCCACAGTATCCATACCAGTAAATGTCAACGGTGTGCATTTAACCACACTGAACAGTGTTGGACAGCTTTTCTAACCACCAGTATACTGTGTCCTTCACCCATGGTGTATTACAAGAGGATAGTGATGACACATTTTAGCCCATTTCATTTAACCCTGTCTTTGTGATTTCGGTTTCAGGGGCATATTTTTTGTGACCAAAGGCACTTTTGGCCAGCTGACCTGCGAATGGCAGTATCTGTTTGAAGAGTTCACCAGGGAGCCAATAATTGTAGAGGACCGCCGACTTCGCATCGAAGCCAAGGTACAACAGTGAAATACAAATCCTAATCAGACCCTACAGTACCTTTTTTTTCTCCATAGGAGATTAATGTTCTTGATAATTTCTTACAGTTTTTACATAGTTATTTAGCAGATTATTGCACTAAACCTCATTTTGTGTACTGCAGGAGAGAGTGAAGTCAGTTTTCCATGCCAAAGAGTTTGGGAAGATCATAAACTTCAAAACTCCTGAGATAGCCAAGGTGAGTTTATGATTTGGACTAAAACATGCTCCAGTTTACATATTTTATATCCATGTCCATTTTTATTATGAATTTTTTAAAGAAATGTCCAACTGTTATCTGCTATTGACTTATAAACAAAATGAGCTACGTTATTTTACTCAACTCATGTTCCCTGTGAAATCCAGGCAAAAGAAACTATGTGGGGTCCAAGATGGACTCACAGTTAATGATTGTGTTAAAATCTGTCATAACTTTGGTTCTTATTCCACTTCAGTGGGTTCTTGCCAAACTGGAGGATGCAAGAGAGAGTTTACCCAAATACTGAATCATCAAAACAAGCCAGGAATGATGATGATGACTGAAAAAAAGAAAACACACACACACACACACACACACACACACACACACACACACACACACACACACACACACACACACACAAAATCTGTGTATGTGTCAGTGCCTTTGTTCTTTACTGCATGCTAGTTTTGTTCACCTCCATGTGTGAGCAGTGCTAAAATTACACAAATGACGCCGTATGTGGACTGTTAGTGTGTGTAGGGAATGAAAGACTGAGTGCGTTGTTTGTATGTGTGCATGCTTACAAAAGTGCAATAAAACAGCAATTAAGTTACATTCATTTACTCAGAATACACTTAACCAAACTTTGCCCCTCTCCATTTGCTCTTATTGCACTCATCCTCTTGCACACATATAAGGGGTTTTTAATTAATAATTTTATTTAAACGAATGCAAAGTCTTGCGTTTACAAATATCTTCTTGAGTCTAAAATGCTGATTAAATTGGAACATTTTCCAATTCCAAAAGCCTTTAGTTTCCCATAGTGCTTGTCAAATACACATTGGGTCACAAACACATTGGTCAAATACACATGGAGTCAAATACACATTAAGTGTATTTGTCCCAATTTCACATATTTAGCTGTTGAAATGTCACTGTTGGACTTCAGTTGTTAGTGATAGAAAGCAGATGGAATGATAATAAGGAAAAATTAACCATAATTATTGTAGCACATATAATGTAATCTGCTTGGTTAATGGACTATATAAAAGGGATACTAATTGAAATTTGGAGTATGACTTCATAATACACACAACTCAAAATGTGCATCATTAAATTGGCTGCTTTATTTCAACTTCTCTATTTCTTTCCTCTTTTTTATATATTTCTGCAAGATAAAGACTGTGTGATTTAGAGACGCATGCTATTTTTATACTGTACTTACATGTATCTATCGGCTGTATATTGACCTCATAATATATTAGGTGTATATATCCATCCTCACGCGATACTCTTTACTATGGCATTGCAGACAGTAATTTTGTGATTTTTATGTTTTTATACCACACATATGCAATGTCAACTATGTTGATGATTTATGCAGAAAAAAGTATATTTAAAAGAAAATAATGCAAATTATGATCCGCTGCTGTTTACTCTGACGTATATTTAAAGGTTTGCTTTTGGTTTTGGGTGCAACGCAGTTTAATACGACTAAATATTTCTGTTGCCATAAATGTTTGTCATTTATGTGTTTGGGGAGCAAAATGTTCACTGCAGTGGCTTAATTCTTTCCCCTGCTGTTTTCAAAAAAAAAATAAAATGTGTGTTTCAAATTTAAGTCCACTTAGCTTTTATTTTTTTTTTAACCAAGAAAATCTCAATCATGTATATTGCACTCTTTATTACATAACAATTATTGCTTTTTGAAAATTACATTGCACAATTATCATTTCCATCTCTCCTGAGAAGAAACAGTCGAGTAAGGTTTTCTATAAGCACGACTCAATGATTGTCCTGGGTAACTGAGGCACTTGTTGGTGGCTCAGTGTAGGAGAAAGGGGGGAAAAAAACCCAACAATTTCTACACAGTATCAAATCACAAAACAAGGCTAAAGGGAACTCTCACTGCATTAATCAAAGCACTCAAAACTGAACAGAAATACTAAGATATGATTAAAACAAGTCATCCACACATGGGTCTATGATTTACTTTTCCACTAATTTCCACATTCTCACTTCTACAGGAAAGTATCATTCACTACATATTACAGTTTAGTAAAGACTGGTAGTTTGTGTATGTCTGTTACAATATGTTCATAATCTCTTTGTACAGGCCAGTAAGACCTGAAAAATATACCTTAAATAGACCTTAGAAATAAAAACATTTTCTATTTCTATTTCCTTCTTTCTATTTTCTACACCAGATTGAACTCCTTGAGATTGTGTCTTAGGATGGTGTCTTTGACGGCCACAAAGACAAAGCGGATGTTTTCAGTGTCTGTGGCGCAGGTGAAGTGAGGGTAGATGATCTTCTCCCTGTCCGGGTTTTGTGCTTGGTACATTTTCAGGATGAATTCTTGAGCTGCTATGTGATCCTGCTGAGGTCCTAAAGTTAAGGGTCAATATTATTTTAATGTGTTCTCAGTACACTCAGTGTATATATACATATGTATGTATATATATATATATATATATATATATATATAAAAAGCCTGTTCTTAAAAGATTTTAAAAATATGATGAACCAAATACAACTAATCCTTGACTAGATAATGTTTCTCATTGCACAAGGTATATTTTCAAAAAACAGTTATTCCAGAGTGAATGGGGGTTGCTAGTCACTAAAAAAAATATTTTTAGTGTTTTATATCACACATTTTATACTTGCGGTGCTACATACATTACAAGTTTATCACAAGATCTGTCAATAATACCTCTGATCTCAGCTTCTTGTGGTGATTGTACAAGTGAAGGTCTTATGATACAGTGTGTTGCTTTTTCCTCTTCACTTTTAATTTAAATTCAAATGAGAAAATACAAATTTCACAGTGTAATATTAATACTCTTAATAGTTCTTGTGCCATAAATGTTCTTTCTTCTGTCCTTTTTAGAACCAAAGGCAAAAACAATTTCACCAGTTTGTGTGTGCACATAACTGACCCTTGAATCTGCCGATCAGATTAAAATGGGTTTGATTCAAACTGTAGGTATGACCCATGACCTACCTACATATGAATTTAAGGTGAGTGTGCCAACAGATTTACTAACCTGTAAATTCCGGGAAGTAGTTGGCTAAGTGAGAGTACACGATCTTCTCCTTGAGAATGTCGGTCTTGTTGAGGAAAAGTATAATAGAGGAGCGCTGGAACCAGGGGTAGGTGATGATAGTCTTGAACAGAGCCTTGCTCTCCTCCATACGATTCTGAAATGACATTTCAGTGCATGAAGAGGCAACGATGATGAATCATTTCGAGGGATCTCGAAATGATCTGCTGTTGAACTGAATTCTCACCTCATTGTTGCACTCAGCCAGGACCTGGTCGTACTCGCTGAGCGCCACGAGGAAAATGATGGACGTGACGTTCTCAAAGCAGTGGATCCATTTCCTCCGCTCTGACCTCTGACCACCGACATCCACCATCCTGCCGTAACGACAGCCAATCCCAACAACAGAAGACGTGTGCCGTGTCACAAGTTGCCTGTGATGGAAGTTCCAGTGTACCAGACTTAAGGTATTACCTGTTGTGTCGGTGCGTTGTATCTCACCTGAAAATGACATTCTCCATGTCAAACGGGTATTCGATGATGCCCGTGGTCGGAACTCGGACTCTGAGGATGTCCTGAAGGTCGGGTACGTAAGACGGCTGTGCAATTCGATCCAGGTCAGTGAGATAGCTGAGAAAATGTGCATAAAAAAAGCAGGAGGAGTGGGGGAATAAAATATAACAGAATGACTTGATTTTTGTGGCTATTTAAGGGAAAAATGAGAAACCTAATTTATATCAAACATGCAAAATCCAATACTATAACCTTGCACAGATTAGACCTTATCCTGGGATTCTCAGGCACTGCCTTGCATTATATGCTTAGTAAGGTGTTCCTGTTGATTTGTCTATTCTCTATAATATCTCTGGTGTCCCTGTGGCAGAGCTGCAGAGAGCAGAATCTGTGTGTCTATGTTACTGAGCACCACAGAAAAAGTTGTATGCCTATTGCTCACTATTTAGTGGAGTCTGACAGCTGGTACTCCCTGCGTCGGTCGTAGCACTTCTGTATTCCTCCATCGTTCCATAGACTCTTGATGGCCATCACGTGGCTTTGATCTAACTCCTCCACCTTATCCACGTCCACCTCCAGGACTGAGTTGGCATTGTTCTGTGAACACACAGACATGAAGACAATCAAGAAATAACCAAAATAACCGCGGACCCTAGAGTCAAAGAGTCAAGTTAGAACTGCTGGTAAAGGGAGCAGACTCAGTTTGTTTTTGTTTATACCTGGTTCTTGGGATCAGAGAGAGATATATGGAGCGTCTCCATGGCCCTGATCATTGTCTGCATGGATGTGTAGATGTTCTGGTAGACAAGCTTGGCGTAGCTCCTCTTGTCGTCAGCTGTATATCCTCCTCCATGGATAATCCTCATTTGCTTAATAAAGGTGCTCTTTCCACTCTCTCCAGTCCCTATTGGATCCAATAATATCTTTTTATATGTGCATAGTTTTAGCATAGTTACATCTTAACATGCTGATCACGGTTATGACATTTAGTTAAATTATGTTTTGTCTTTTGTTTGTAAGTAATTGTGTTAATGTCCTGGCTGATTTGTATTGTCCCTGCAGAACTTTGATTATATTTGTATTATGTTTTTTGGCTATGAAAGAGGATCATGTTGATGGCTAAAGGAAGAGGAGAAGGAGTGAATTACATTTCTTTAATGTGAAGTCAAACAACAGGTTTAATCATATATGATTAATGTTAGAATATGTGGATCTTGATACCCAGCATTCAAAGTGAAAATCAAGTAAAACTCAAGTACCATCACTAAAATGTATCAACTCTATAAAAGTAAAATTACTTATTATACAGATTATATTATTAGAGCATTATTATGGAAATGGTAATGTGTAAGCATAACTTTGGTGCAATTCAAGATGAAGATAATTTTATACAGTATTCTATAGAGTAGAGCAAGGGGTTATACTGGATAAGGTATATGTATATATATGTATATATATATGCAATCTATAATCTAATATTTTCATCTTAAATTTGTAGAGTTATAAAGTAGCATCAGTACAATGTCAATGTTTAAGTGAAGTACAAGTACCTCAGAATTGTATTTAGGTGCGGTGCTTGAGTAAATGTATTTCTGATAGCTCGACCTTGCAGCTTTATTACAGCACTCGTCTGTTTACTCGTTACTAAGAGTCAACTTTAAGTAAATACAAAACAAGCAAAAACCTGCTATGACAACTCTTGGTTACTAACTTGTCTGGGAGGGGATAAACAGGCAAACTGAACGATTTGAATGTATATTTGACTGCCAAAAGGAAGACCATGAATGCCTGGGTGTTTCAGGTGAAATTGAGATCGTCCTCACGCACATTTGGCCTAAATCCCTAAAATGAAGCACGCTTCCATACAGATATCAAAAGATTAGATTCCAAATTGCTGAGATTAAAAAGAAAATATACGTGAAAGTTGACTGTAGGTATTAAAAGTAACTGTGTGTACCGAAGATACAGAGGCACCTTTATCATCACTGTCTCTGTGGTTATGTGCAAATAAACCAGCGCTTCACTGTTATTGGGTTGGGAGTGGCTGCCACATCCACATGAACTGATGCCACTGTACATGTAGTTTAAGTGGTCTAAATACAAAGTAGGTGTGCGTTAGGGCTCGATATTGTGTCAGTGGTGAATGTGTGGACAATTGCTGGCTCTTTCAAGTGATCTGAACTTAGCCAAACGCACACAAATAAACACGCACTATACTTCCAATGACTCTCCACTGGCTCACATTACGAGACAATACATTCTAGTGCACTTACCCAAACGTAACCGTTCTACTTCCACCTCTGATCACTCATTCTAGCTATGATGAGGTGCACAAGTATAGAAGCTACACTGAAACTATCACTCATACATGCACACAGTCTCTGTCTGCCGCGTTCCTCTTTAATTATTACAGTACAGGCTTTTTATTTTCTCATTCAGACCACATGATGTTGAATTATTTGTTTAACAAATGAGTGTTTCTTAACAGACCTGAGTATTAGAAGTTGCCATGTTTGCATGGGAATGTGTGTGTGTGTGTGAGAGAGAGCATACACCTGCATCTGTAGCTCTACTTCTCAGCAAAGTGTGTTAAAGCTCTGGGATGAGTTTGTGCAGTGTCAGCAGTTTTCTGGTGTCCTGGTTGCTTTGCATAGAATTGTGAATACTTGAATCTTTACATTTTAACATGCTTAGACAAATAATATGCATTTGAATGCACCTTGTTTACAAGTCAAGTTTCTTGACTTGGCGATGAGGGGGGTTTGGACCAGGAAGGCAAGTAAACACTGCGATGGAGGCAAATCATGATCCTGCACGTCTGCTGAATTTAACTTGTTCGGGGAGATTGGGCCTGAAATGCGCTCAGAGGCCTCACTCTTTTATCCCATTTATGCATCTACAATGATTCTAATGTCCCCCTGTACAGTATGTTTGCAAGTAATGGATATTATTATCATTTTCAATCAAATATTTGATTGGGGATTTGAATATTTGATAATTTATTTATGCTATAAGAAGTCATGCATAACAGAAGTGTATAACAAGCAGTGTGATGTGTACACATTTATAAAAACCAAATCCAAAAAGAAAGAGGTCATTACACAGTTATTTACTATAGAACTATTTTTATACCTTAAGCTATAACAACATACTTATTGAATTATATAATAAAAATACTAGGTCAGAACCCTTGTATATTGCTGGACTGCCCCTTCCAAGTAATTTCCAAGCTGCTGCTCTGGACTTGCAAAATCCTAATTTTATAACCAGAATGTCAAATGAATGACAAAATAATCATATGCGCAAGTTAATGATAATGGCTGTGCTGTGATGTTGGTTATATTTACTTATATTTACTATATTTCTATTTAAAATGATCACTCAGATCTTTGTCAGCTGCGGTGCAGTCCATTGAAAGTCAGTAAATCGAGTGACAAAGGCGCTTGGCTGACAAAACTGCCAATAAATGCCTCCTGATGATGTAATAGAAACTGTTTGCGCCAAATTGTTTTCAAAGAGCAACAGACAAAGATGTAACTTTATCACTCAATCAGCCAGTCACAGATATATGCGTTTATAGGGCTGATCCCCCCACTGTTGTAGTCCAGCCATAAAATAAATAAGTGCAGAGTTTAAAATGATATTGTCATTTACCCAGCATAGAAGGTCTAACAAGGTCTGAAAGTCTATCAAGTTGTATCATGGGAAATGTAGTATGCTGCATTTTAGTGCTTGACCCAAACTGAGAGCTAAAAGTCCAGACATCTGATATCCCATATCTGCTCTTTTGATTTTTACCTTATCTTCTGTCTCTCCCAGTCTTGTGAATGTGTAGAACTAAATTACCTGGAGTCAATGATTTTTCACTGAATAAGATACTGTAGCTATGCTAAAACACACTGCTTTTGTAATTATATAAGTTCAATTAATTGTTTATGCTGTATTTTGGTGGTGTATGTTTCTGTTCATGTATGTAATAAACCTGTACATGAACACATATTTATTTATCCAAATGAATATGAATAGTTTTATTTGACTATGTATGTGTCTTTTACACATCTGCATGTGCCTGTAATATATGCCTGTCTGGGTAGAGCAGTGTGGTGTTTTACTATTCTCCTGGGGTTGATGAATTATAACCACAGATGGCTCTTAACATGCACCCCCCCCACACACACACACACAAACACACACAAAGACACTCAGAACACAAGACACTTAGGCATATTGAACTTGACCACAAACCTCCCTCCTACACACACTTCCTCACATAGTGACATGAGGTGTTGCTAGCTCAATGTGGTGTTACTGTCGACGAGATAAGATGTGATAGATAGAAGACCATCATCTGTCACACTCTGCCCACTCACTTCTTCTTTTTGCTCAAGGAGAACATTTTTTTGTAGTATAACCCATATGGTAGCCATCCTGTAATATACACCGTTCATATAAAGACATTTTCTCAGTGTGGATGTTCAAAATGGTCCACATTTGCAAAGTATGTTACTCTGTCACTGTTAAGCAAATATTTCACACATGTAATATAAGTTCAAACAGGAGCATTAGGTGGTTTCAAAATAATTAAGCTATGGAATGTGTTTTTTAGTGCTCACTTCTTCTCAGCTTTTTAAATATATATATATATATATTTTTTTATTCTGATGCCTATTGTTTTGTCCTCCTATGCTACTAAAACTGATGTTCAAATCATTTTGTTTCCATACTTGGATAATGCTGACTTCCTGTTATGTTTTATATGCTTTAACTCACTCACTTTACTCTTTTCCTAATGTTCCCATAACGTCCAGGACTTGCAGTGAAATTGCAACTGCAATAAATGACCAATACTTGTACAATGCACTGCAGAGAGCAGAGGCGACGTGTGTATTGTCCTACAGCTTGGTCAGGAGAATGTGTTGATCTTTCGTTCTGCTTCCCTCCCACTCGTCCTCTCTGGGGATCCAACGGTGACCATCCTAATGAAGTCCACTGGGAACTCTGAGTCACTTCATTCAGGTAAATAAATGCTCAAATAATTACTCAATATCTATCACTGTTCATTTCAGAGTCATCTTTTTTTCTGGTGACCTGTTACACCTGTTCCTGGAGTTGGTCAATCAGCTCTTACATTAACTTTGTAATCCTGGGCAGCAGTGAACAGGAGCAGCGTTTACTGTACCAGAATCCTTTTAATGATCAGTGTTAATGTAAACCCCCTTTCTCAGATCTTATCCATCCATAATGTGTTGGCAACCTACTGCAGGATGAGCCGAGAAGAGAATTTTCAAAACAGACTGAAGGGGACTTAGCCTCTGTGGGCAGCAACCTGACGCACAGTTTTTGCAAGAAGGCCCCTTCTAAGAGAGCGACGCTCATATCGTGCTCAAGGTGGATTTGCATGAGTTTTGCATGAGGTGCGCCCGCAGCAGCTAGTTATGGCTTTCAAACACACCACTGACTGATGCCTTGACAGTGACTCATGTCTCTGAAGTTCTCCCAGACTTCTGCATTAAAACAGATGTCATCATCAGCGCTGGTGGATGCTCTTGGGATGCCAATGTGGCCACAGTTTCCTCTTTCACTTGATCTGACAGTCATTCCCAAAGCTACACGGGTAAACTTAGAACACAGGAGCATGGCGCTCAAGGGGGGAAGAACAAAACCTGGGCTCAAGCCCAAAGCCTTTTCCCAGCTGGCATCACACTTAATGAAATTTCCTAGAGGAAGTCAGTGAACTCAAGGAAGTGACACAATGCCACACTGGTTGACCATCACCACCATGAAGGGGGACTATGGCACTGAAAGTGGGCTCGCTGACACTGTCTCTCAGCTTCACTGATAATTTACACAGACAACTGTAGACACAATTTGTTTTCCCTCACTCCTCCTGGTTATGCTCACACGAAGCTAGAGTTTAACCCAAGGGAGGCCAAGAAAATCGCACACATTTCTGCAGTCTGACATCCTCTGAAATCCTCTGAGGCCCAGCTGCTTGGAATAAAAGTTTAACTGGAAACGCATCTCTCCACGGTGGCGAGTTTGGGTTTCTGTGTCCATGTATTCTGGGGACAAACCGATGTCTAAAATACACGGAAGCTTTAAACTGACCAATCTCTCTTTTTTTCCCCCCCGGTATTTCTGCTCCGGGTCCAGTAGATGAACCGATCGAGGATGAAAACTATTCACAGTGCGTAAAAGCGAAAGAACGAAGGCGCCAAACACAACCGTGCGCATCCTGAACGTCCCGGGGAAGCCAGCGCGCCACATCCGGAGACAAGAGGACGGACCCGGGGGGAGGAAACGTGGGCGACAGTTAGATATGAAACTTGTGCCTCCTCACGCTATTCACGACTTGAGTCCTTTACGCACAGTCACATCTACCCGACCCCATCGAGCGTTTTTTAAAAATATGAATCGGGGATATTATATAACCGTCCACCTGGTTTATGCGTCCGTTCGGATTAAATTACAGATTAGTCGACGTCATGCTGAGTGCTGTCCCACCTGCCGTCGCACCTGGACGTGCAGGTGGGTTACGCAAAGCGCGGGCGACCGAGCGCGTACCGGACTCTCCAGACCCGCTTCGCTCACCTAACAGCAGCAGCTTCAGCTCCCGCCGCGAGTCCTTCTTGTCCCTCCGCAGCTGCTTCTCGATCTCCTCGCTGATCCTCTGGTTCTCCCTTGCCTCCGCAGACACGCAGCATCCGGCCATCGCTCCGAACCGTCGTCAAAATGGAAATAATAAAAATAAAAAACCACACGCCGGAGCCCGCGAGGACGTCTGTATCGCCCCAAGTCACAAACCCAGGAGGGGAAGCTTCAAAGCATCTTCAGCGGGGATGCTCCCTTCTTCCTCTTAGATCCGAGACGATCAGTGTGTTGAGGAGGATGAAGAGCTGACCCCCCCTTTGTTTTTAATAACTAATAATCCGCAGCTGAAACACAGGAAAGTCCAGAGCACTTTTTTTCCCCCCCAGGAATATCGAGCACTGACCCTCTTGGACGCGGTGCTGCGGTTGCTCTGCAGCTGGAGGCCACTTGTTGGAATTTATCGGGAAAGACTCACGAGGGCGGGGCAGCAGTTGCAAATAAAAAAGGATAAAACGGGAAGTTATAATCAGCAGCAAGCGCACGGTGGGGTCTCTACGCCCCACGTGTGGCCAGATGAATGAATATATATATATATATATATATATATATATATATATATGAATGGAGGAATTGCGGCACTAGGTAGGTTTTAATCACAGAGGGCCGCACTGAAAAGCGTGGGAGCCGTGGACCCTTCTCGGAAACACGGCTTCCGGGTGCAAAGCAGCTTTCCTGCCAAGTTTGTATTCATCATAGTTTCACTGCAAGGGGCTGAGGACGCGAAGGAGAGGGGAGGCGATGCGTCCTGCCTCAGTGCGTCCTCAGACACGTCCGTGTCTGTGAAGGGCCACTAGGTGTCAGGAGCCTACTGCCGGGGGGGGGGGGGGGGGCTGTATTGATAAACTATTCAAAGACATGGGTCGATAAGGTGAACTGGAGTTTCACACATCAGTCCTCATTGTCATTATCATAAAATTCAAGAGAAAAAACTAATTTAAAGGGAGATGGGATTATGCATAAATGATCTCACCCAAATATCAAATGAAAAATCACAAGAGGTGAAAAGTGCAGAAAATGATCCCAAGTAAATACAAGGCATGACCCCGTGGGAATAATATGGTGGTTTCTCCCTTAGCTTGTGAGGCAAATACTATCCTAAATGGTATAATCCAGTATAGACAGAAAGCTTGTATTACTGGAATTCATGATTTAACATCAAAAAATAATGGCTTCCAAACTTGTAAAACATAATTTCCTGAGAATGTGACAATGATATGTGCCTTGACCTTAACCAGTCCTTGTCATTCCTACATTTAAAGATGTAATGGATTAAGACTGGTGAGTAAACAGTTCCCCTGATGTTAGAGGCTATGCCAGTTATGTGTCGTCCTTTTTTTTGTTTTTGCAGAGAAAGCTGACAGTAGTTATAATAGCGGCTGTCTATATCCCACCAGGTGCTAACATCAGCACAGCCCTGGCACATCTACATAGTGTTATAAGCAAATAGCAGCAAGCCTATTCTATCCAAACTATATACACAGACTATACTGTTTTAAATAAATATATCAGGGTTTTTTCCTACTCAGAAACCACGGATGGCAAGAGATGTCCAGATACTCCCTGGGACCTGCGACACCACCTTCAGGCAGGGGGACAGAGCCCTGTAAAGTGCTGCTCAGGCTAACCTGAAAAGAGGCATCAGAGATGTCAAATGAGCTAACATGAGGAGAATTGAAGACCCCTTCTGAGACAATGACCCAAGACGGGTGTGGCAGGGCATTCAGCACATTACGAATTATGAGGGCAGCAGTGCCACAGCCACCAACACGGACACCTCACTGGCAGAGGAGTTGAACTGCTTTTTCAGGCCAAATGACCCAAGTCGGATACACCAACCCCACCGACCACTGACTCCCGTGTACTGTCTGTACAGGAATATAAAGTGAGATGGCAGCTGGCCTCGTGCTGACCAGCTCTCCACTGTTTTCACCAACATCTTTAATCTATCCCTCACAGGAGCCATCATGCTACCCTTCCTAACATCAACCATCATCATCCCTGTCCCCATTGACACCACTGATAGTCCATACCTCTCCACACAGCACTGAAGCACCTGGAATGTTGATGGAGCTATGTGAGAAAGCTATTCATTGACCGTAACTCTGCATTCAATACAGTCATCCTGGACATACTGATCAGCAAGTTGTCCCCACCTGCACCTGGATTAAAGACTTTCTTCGAAACTGCCTACAGACGGTCAAGCTTGGACCCCATCTCTCCCCCACCGTCACGCTAAGTACTGGCTCATCACAAGGTTGCGTGCTGACCCACAACATTGTGCTCACTGTACATGGTTGATTCTATACCAGCCAATCCTACAAACACCCTCATGAAGCAGGTGGATGACACTATAGTGGTTGGGCTCATATCGGGGGAGATGAGTGTGTTTGCAAGGACGAGGTCCAGAAAACGGTAATCATGGTGCTAAGTCAACAACCTGACACTGAACACAAAAAAACCCAAAGAACTCATCAAAGATTTCAGGAAGTGCAGCACAGACCCCTCCCACTATTTATAAATGGAATTTTTGTGGAAAAGGCCCAGAACTTTAAATCTCTGGGAATCGTCATCTGATAACCTCAACTCCTCATCTGCTGTGAGAAAGACTCAGCAGTGCATGTGATTCCTGAGAATACCGAATAAGAACTGGCTGAATGAACAGCTGCTGGCAGCGTTCCACCGCTGCTCCATAGAAAGAATTCTAGTGTACTGCATCACAGTTTGGATCGCTGGCTGTTCAGCGGCAGTCGAAAAGGCTCTGCAGAGGGTGATAAACACAGCACAAAAAAGTCATCAGATGTCCACTTCCCTCCCTGGATGAGCTTACAGACAACCGCTATCTCAGTAGAGCATAAGCCATTATTAAAGACTGTACACACCCAGGATACCATCTGTTTGACCTGTTGCCCTCTGGTAGGCGCTACAGAGCACTCAAAACCCAGACAAACACACTCAAGCACAGCTTTTTACCAAAAGCAATAAGCACTTTAAATGGTCTACATTACTCAAAATTATTGTTTTTAATTTATAAGAAGCTTTTAATATTTATATTTATTATTTATTATGTGGGTGACACATGTATAAATTATGTGATGGTTGTTTTTCAACTGTGGCACCTTATCAGAGTAACACTCAGAATTTAATTATATGTTAAAAATTCAATGACTTTAAAGGCATTCTATTCTATTCTATTTGGTAAAGCCACCTGTGGCAAAATAACCCTGAGCAGTCTTGGGCCTTATTTGTACAATTAACTGTTTATCTACACTTTTGTATTCAAAGTTCTCAATACATACATTTTTAAAGAGTGAGGATCTGTTGGCCGCAACGGGTTGAATTCCTCTACTTTAATAAGGTCAAATAACTCATCTCCCATTTAAAATGATGAATGTAGTTGGTGTATAGTTACTCATTTTCTTCCCTCATGATGTTGTACAGATCTTTTAGAGTGTGTACATCAATCCTTCGAGTAAATAAAAGCAGTGAATTTCTGAAGAAAAGAAAAGCCAGCTCCCTGCCAACCAAGGTTTCCTATCTTTCTCAAAGTAATCTGTTGTCTCTCCTTTTCTTTTTGAGGGCGGGCTTTTTCGTGCATGTAAAATATAAATGACCTAAGATAAAAAGGGATAAAAAAGAGCAGAAATTAATCTCTAAGGAGCAACTACACCCCACATGTTGTTAGGCAGAAAGCCCGAGGCACATTCTATTGATGTTATGATTCTACTTCCCAAGAATCACATCTGTGTTTACTTGAATTAAAGTTTCAGTATCTGACTGAGGTGGTTTGTAAAACAAATTGGACTTCGGATAAAACCTGACTTAGGTTGTCTGGCAGAATATTATCCTCCTGTAATATATCAGTCACAGATCTGAACTGTGGTGAGGAGTAAAGATGAAGATTCAAAGGTATTAAATCGACCACATTATACAAATGACTGCTGTACCAGTTTTCCAGAAAATAAAAATCAGAGTCGACATACTTTTGAAAAGAAACATGTTGTTTCATTCAGAAACATGTTGAAGGAGTGTGATTTTATGGATACATGAAACATTTTTACACAATGATGATTGGAGATCATCATAATAACACTATTTCAAAATTAGTCATTAAACTTCATATCTTCAGGATTCGGAGGCAAAGAAACCCTAAAGTAGGCTAGCTGAAAGCAATCAGATGATGTGTCTGAGACTGGAGTTCAAAAGCAGTTTATGGAGTCGTTTTCCTCACAATCTCTACTCTGCAGTTCCTCGGTTTACTGTGTGTAACGCTACGCTGCTCTTGAACATACTGCATGAAACCTGAACAGCATCAGAGCTTTCCAACAATGTGTCAGCAAGTCAACACCAGCTGGAGTCTGTGCTCTCTTAAAGGGAAAATCAAGCTTTGGTATAACTCACATGTGCCCTCTCTCAGTTATTATGCAGAGCCTGGACACATACCTTTGTGGCTCATATTTATCAGTTAAAATCCAAATATAATTTGCATTTTTTTCAGTTGACACACACTATGTTTACTCACTTTCATCATGTTTGATTTTTTAATTAGCTACTGAGGCCCACAATGGGTAGACAGCCTCTGCTCCATAGGTTGGATGCAGCATGTGAATGTTTAAACAAGGATTTTCCCTCTAAGTAACAGGTAGAGTGTAAATAGCCACCTTACAACAGCAGGGACACACGTAACTAGTTACTGCAAGTCTACAACAAGTGATCATCAACACTGATAAGTTGAAACTATAGTCCAGCTTCAAAACATCTCTGGCAACAAGAGAAATCACACTGACACTGTTTTAACATTCAGTAAAAATGTGTGATGAGTTGGCCCCTAGTTTTTTCCTATTAGGCCCTGCTGTTGATAAGTGGTTATTGTAAGATCTTCATTTACTTCAAGTACACTGTGAGTTGGACTGGAAATTATATTGCTGAAGTGGTTGCTGCCTGCTAAAATTAACCATCCTTGTTAGCAAGTACACTGGCCAGCTGAAATATCTGAAAACAACGGGACCTCAGAGTGAGGGGTTGGTTACCTGCCAAACCGGCTGGTAGAAGCCAAACCATAGCCAAATACAGCGAAAACACTCTGCAGGTGGCTGTTGGTGGTTTTTGAGTCCAGATTGTGACACTTTGGCAAACAAATTCTACACAGTCTGACGTGTAGGAGCACTGCTGCTTATTCATGGTCAGGCAGATCAATTCATTATAATGCACTATAATGCACTGTGGCATGGATTTTAAGACATGAATCTAACGTGACGATATCATGAAGTCAATAGAAAGTGTGTTCTGATTACAGTTCACTCATGATGTGCTTATAATTTTCGATAATGATGTCGTATTAGCTACATGAGCTACGCTTCAAAGCTATTCCCAGGGCTTCTTCTAGTGTAGAATAACAGAGAGACCAAGCCAAAACCAAACAATCCATCAGCTGCACAATGGGACATTATTGGCTGCACTAGCTTCGCTTCTCATATAAACACAGGTGCCTCACATGGGACTTCAGAGGCACAGCTTATTCAATAAGGCAATATATACATGTGAACTGTTGTGTATTTTCTCCTATTTTTTCATTTCATCAATAAAAGTCTAAAATAATACTGAACATTCTAATGAAATGGTGACATTAAAAATAGAAATGACGCTAAAAAAAAAAAATTTTAAAAGCACCTCTAAATGTTCCATCCCAATTAGGCCAAATGTCTGTGTACGCTGGTCAGTCAGTGACTCTGAAAGACAATACAACACTCAGTTTCTATCAGAGGGGAGGTTCATTTAAAAGGGGTTTAAGGGTCGATAGCATAAAAAAGATTGTTATATTAAATCTCAGCCAAAGCCACACTTTATCTGCCGGCCACCCACCTTTTTCTAGCACTATTTGTTAAGTAAAGCATCAAAGGTGGTTGGTGGTAGGGGTTGGGGTGTGTACAGGAGCACAAAGTTTGTGGTAGAGTAAGAAATCTCAAAACTTAATCAATACTTATTGAGAAGCTGTGTGATGAAATGAAACTTAAAAGGAAAAGTATCAGTGAGTGATGTAATAATACCTACAGTATACGACAAGTAATCTATTCCTGAAGCCAGTTATGAGTAAAACTATTACAATTAGCCCTGTTGGTTGGATTCAGTCTGCAGTTTTTCGTATAAAAGTCACTTTAACTAAACGGCTACTGTAAGTACTGGCATACCGATCAATCTGTTGTTGGATTGGTAATATTCCTCATTATACAGTTCTGAAGCTGAACAATGTTTCTTTGCAGAGAAAGAAAACTGGCAAAAAAAGGAAAATAATTACATTCTTTTCATAAAAAAAGAAACAAAAACAAACATGTAAATAACATTTTTTTCTTCCAAAAATGAATTAACCATTAGACATACAATTACATAGATACATATTTTCAATACCGCACATTCAATCTGCCAAAAAAGTTATGATTACAAAGCCAACAAAGATGCTGCCATATATATAGAGAGATGTATGTACAATGATTATAGCATTCATAATTGCACTATGCCTCAATAAATGTAAATTACAGGCTTATGTTCTAGGGAATTGGTAAAAAAAATACTCAAAGCAACTTGGGAATGAGTTGTAATCAGAGATGCAAATCCAAAACAAGAAGGGCTTACTTTGGTACAAAACTGAATATCGACACTGCCCGTTCACATAGGAAATACCCAAATGTATTCTCCACTGCTATTGAGCTCCAACAGTCGAGACGGCTGGGCTGTGATTGGACAAATGTAAGGACACCGCTAAAATGTGACTGGATAGTCTGTAATGAGGGGAGGGGGCTTGTAGCCATGTGCCATGTTGTGACTTGACAGTTTGAGCAGTTCAGTGCGCTGAGTGGCTGCCTCCTCTTTAGCAGAGCAGCTTTAACCATCTGGGTCTGTTGGGGGGGGGTGCGTGTGGCCTTGGTTGATCAATAAGTCAGTCAGTAAAGTCAGTCAGTCAGTCAGTTCCTTCCATGTTCATTAGCCGTGCCCTTTCCTGCTCGCAACACTTTTCATTCCATTAAAGTAGTAAAACAGCGCTAAAGTGGAGTCAGGTGCTCGAGTTGTTTTGGCATTGGAAATAAATATACATATTACCATAATACGAGTGTTATTGTGGCACAGTTGAACAGGATCATTTAACAACATTGTCTCATAATTCATTACCTCATCAGCTCCCTTCAGTCTGTGTAAAGCGACCGCTGCCGTCGTGATTCATCAATACATGACAGCTTGGGGGTCCCTGTGCCTCCTCACCTTGTCGCCTAAAGCTTAGAAATCATTTTTAAAGCCAATTTCTCCCCCGCTTCTGAACTTTGGGGTTATGTCATTGGTGGAGAGCTGTCACGTGACCGTCGCTCAACACACGACTCAGCCTGTTTCTCCAAAATGCAGCCATGTGCTCCTACAGTAACACACGCCCTGCTCACCAGATGGTAGCAAGTCAATGCAGTGTTATCATATTAATGATGACTGAAGTCAATTAATATCAAATCAGTATGAAATAATTTAAAAAAATCACAGTTTATGTCAACTCATTTAGGAACTTGCCAATTAGTCCTTTGAAGGGAAAAGGAAGCGGTTAATTAGAGATCTGTTACATCATTTCCTTGTTAGCAAACAAGTAAAAGCCAATGATGAAGCTCCAGAGTGAACCAACAGGTAAGGAGGGAGGGTAAAAAAAGAATATAAGAGAACAAAACCCCTTTTTTTTTCTTCTTGTTTATAAAAAGGCAGGAGGGAGGGAGCACATCGCATTCGTTCCATCTCTGATGTTTCAGATTGACAGACAAAACAAGCCCCCACACCTCCAGTGCACAAAGTAGTTTCTTTCTTTCAAATAAAAACAAGCAAACAAAAAAAACCCAAAACAAATAAAACAACAAAACATCACAATGCGCAAAGCCCAAGAATGAGGATCATTGCTGTACAAATTCAACAGCAAATCCCTCCCCAACCCTACCAGATATCCTGCCCCTTCCCTCCCTATATTTCATCAACTCCTTAAATAGCAAGAGAACATTTACTTTGCTCACCCGTTGGGGACCAAGAGATCAACAAATGGCAAATAAATTAGTAATATGCAACCAATAGATTTTTTTTTCTCAGATTTTTTTCAAGTGTGTCTGTGTGTGTATATATGATCTATCTTTTCACAGATTGCGTCAGTCAGTGTGTGCTGAGGGCCTCAGGTTTGCAGCCCTGCTCCGCTCTACACCAGGTTGTACTCCTTTAGGTTGAGCTGCAGGATGGTGTCTTTGACGGCCGCAAAGACAAAACGGATGTTCTCTGTGTCAGTGGCACAGGTGAAGTGAGAGTAGATGATCTTATCACTATCTGGATTCAGGTCCACAAACATCTTGAGGATAAACTCTCGCCCTGCTTGGGCATCCCTCTGTGGACCTGGAGAGAATAAAGCTGAGCGTGAGTACGTTTTTTCATTAGCTATTTCACGGCATTACTGCCTGTATTTAACAGAGACAACAAGACAACAGTAAACGATTCTGATGCTTATCTATTATTCAACCTTGCCTGAAATAAAAGATGATGCCTGAGGGGAACTAATGCCTTCGAAAGACTCTTTCCCAGGATATTTTTGGATGCTACTGCAGTCTAATCTATGGAGATGCAGAAGTTTCAAATTTTTACTACTATAAAATAACTAACCATTTTGTACATTTTTTTGTACCATTTTTGATGCTTAGAGTAGATGTAAACACTTATAAAACACTTTTTTTTAATGACCTATTCCTGATTTGTAACACAATAATGTTTCCGAATTCAGCATTCAGTCAATGAAATGAGTACAAATGACTTGAGTGCAATTATAGGAAATATAACTTTATTTTTATGTACCACTTTAAAACATGTCTGTCCGTGCGTTTTATTCTAGAAAGAGTAGGATTTAGATGCTGACTGTTTTTTTTAATTGTCAAACAATAGGAATCTGCTCCTTCAATATCAAATTTGTTTTAGGAGTGGACAGTGTGTTAGACATTACATGCATCAATTCAAAACTGCATGGAAATTGTTAGATTTAAGCAGAAATTCACTGTTATGTCTAAAATATATGACTTACACACTTGCAGTTAGTCAGAATTCATGTTTTTTTGGCTTTAATATTCAAAAAACAGTCCAGACCAATTTTTAAAGCTGACATCTGGCCGAATCTGTATTTTTGAGATTTTTCAGTCTGAAAAATATATTTTATGATGGTCTCTGCGCAAAGACTGAAAACAAAAATGCAAATTGTTATCACATCAGATGACCGTGTAGTGAATATTCTTTTTGCAGAGCAATAAAGTTGCTGATACTCACCATCATACTCTGGGAAGTAGTCCACCAGATGAGAGTACATGATCTTCTCCTCCAAAAGGTCCTTCTTGTTTAGGAACAGAATGACTGAGGAGTTTTGGAACCAGGGGTATGTGATAATTGTCCTAAACAGAGCTTTACTCTCCTCCATTCGGTTCTACAGAGAGAGTTTGCATGAATGTGTGTGTTCATGTGTATGTGTGTATGTGTGTGTGTGTGTGTGTGTGTGTGTGTGTGTGTGAGAGAGAGAGAAGAGGGAGGGGAAGTAAAATGAGGAGAGAGACATACAGAGAGAGAGAGAGAGAGAGAGAGAGAGAGAGAGAGAGAGAGAGAGAGTTAATCACTTAATTAAACCACAGTCTTTCATACTTATTAAGTACAGATTTTAATAAAGGTTTTACTGCACCAGAGGGAGAGCAGTAAAGATGCAAGAGAAGGGCGGCCATGTCGCCTTCAAGGGTTTAATTTCTCCCCTGCGCTTGTTTTCAGTGTTTAATTGAACAAAACAACCATTCTGAAAGGAAGCTTTAGATATCACATCGCCAGTGCTGCAGTGCGAAACAGAATTTCTCCTGTATTCATATATAGAGGACACGCAGTTGGCCAGTCTCCTTTTTCTTCTACAAGTTACAATGGAAAGAAAACACAAGGACACAAAGTCAGTCCAAGGCACATATGACCACACACCTTCTTATCAATACAGAAACACAAGCTTTATCCTCTTAAGAGGGAGGTGTAGCCTTGGGCAGTTTTCAAAACAGCTGGCTGATCTTTTCCAAATGCTTTCCAAGGAAACCACAGGGTGGAGCAATGCAAGGCAGGAAGGGGGACCTGATTCCCATTGTTTTAAATAATGAGTAGCTCTTCTTCCACATCACATTAAATATTATGTATATTACAATACCATTTATGTTTTTTTCTTTTTGTGTAAATGTATCAATCACTCACCTCATTGTCTGATTCCACCAAAACCTGGTCATACTCGCTGAGCGCTACCAGGAACATGATGGATGTGACGTTCTCAAAGCAGTGGATCCACTTCCTCCTCTCTGACCTCTGACCACCGACATCCACCATCCTGTCATATCAGGGGCATACGGGAGAGAGAAAACAGTCACCAGAAGACCGGGAATATACACATCTAGAGGGGGCAATTAAACATGACGACTCTGCTGAGAGAAGAATATTACCACGATAATCACGTGTACTGCTACAGTTACTGCGTCTACCATAATTCAATGTAAGTGAGACTTAAAAAAAATTGGAATTTACACACACACACACACACACACACACACACACACACACACACACACACACACACACACACACACACACACACACACATATATATATATACACACTGAAGAATCAAAAATGAAACTGCATGTTCAGCCTGGCGCTATTCCAATCTTTCAATGAAGCTGTTTGAATTGAGACGGTGTAACACTGTTATAAACTGCACGCTCTGTGTGTAAATAAGAAAAAAACTCAAAATCAGTTACATGAGTAAAACAGCAATGCCGCACTGTTAAACTGTTCCATTAAATATTAAGCACTGATTTCATCATTTTACTGTTGGAAGGTTTAAACTTCAACAAAGCATCATATTTTATTTATCTTCCATTAGCTTACTGTACTTTTTGCATATAAAATATTCATCCAGCATTTAACTTTTAAGTACAAGCATCAGATAAATATAGGTGAGATAGAGATATGATATTTTCCTTTTAAAAAAATACTGGAGTAGAAATGAACAGTGTATCTCTCAAAATGAGATCCTCAGATAATGTGACACTATCTCAACAACACTGTCCCTTGTCGATTCTCATTTTCATAAGTGGTTGCAGTTGAAGATTATTATCATTATTATTATTATGGTAATATGATATCAATGGCAATCAAGGCTAGATAAAAATGTTTTCTTTTGAAATTTCACTGGACATTTTCTGTGCAATGACTGACTTCCAGAGCTGTACATGTAAAAGCATTTAAACTTTATTAACTTTATTTTTCAGGTCAAGATAAACATCTGATTTCACCTGAATATGACACTCTGCAGGTCAAACGGGTATTCAATGATGCCTGTGGTTGGGACTCGAACCCTCAACACGTCCTGCTGGGTGGGAAGATAGGATGGGTCGGCGATTCGGTCCAGTGCGTTCAGGTAACTACAGAGGTAGGGAAAGTAAATGATCTAGGATGACCGTCTGTCATCAGAGACACTGAAAAATACAATCTCAGAAATTCCAATGTTTTGCTTTAAATATAGCCTGATTTCTAAAACCGGGTTCAATTCAAGCAGCTCTCAGTTTGAGAGTGATGTTGATATCTGTATCCATTGTGTCATTTTCCAATCTACTCACTATTTAGTGGAATCTGAGAGCTGGTATTCCCTCCTTCGATCATAACACTCCTGGATGCCTGAGTCGTTCCATAAGCTCTTGATTGCGTCTACATAAGGATTCTCGAACATGCCGACCTTTTCTACATCCACCTCTCTCACAACGTTGGCGTTACCCTGGCGGAAAAACACAAGAAGAAAAAGTACTGTGATTCACAAAAACTCACAACTTTATTCAGCAGCACCATAACGCAAAGAAAAACTTGGTTTATCAAAACCTCATCTAGATTTTTCAATAATCAGAAAACAAACAAACAAACAAAAAAACAAAAACCAGTGTCTTTGAAAAGCAATCAAAAGACAGGTTGTGCAGTCCAAATTATCACTGATTTATTTCCTCACTAAAACACATATTCTACATCCAGAAATTTCTTTCTACCCCCAGGCTGCGCACAGACCTAATAACTGAAGCTCAAATCCCGCTGGGCCTATTAAAGGGGAAAGTTTTGCCGCCCCAGATTCCCATTAAAACTCCCGTGTCCCACGACAAGAGATCGACATGTGCCTGAATGCTGACACACTTTCACATACCGTGCTGGTATTCTGTAGGACTTGAATGAATAATTAATGTTATCGTAGCGCACATGCTGAACATACATGGTTTTGTCTTTGCTGTTTTCACACTTAGCCATGTTAGGGTCCAGTCCGGCAAAATTGTTTTCGCTAAGTAACCCACTCTTTTATTCCATAATTGTGTGGATGTGGAACATCCAAATGTATAACATTTTTAATTCATGTTAAATCAAATTTTCACACACAGTAAATTCAATTTTAAAAAAATCTGAAGATGTAGAGTAGCTGACAATTATAAGATATTCAGGGGATTTTGACAGGCTATTATAAAATAGAAAGCTACTATGATTAAAGCACAAAGCTTTGTTAGTATTTGTTATCCCTGATGACCACTATCTATACAATCAATATCTAACTCTTACCATCAGCCTTCATTAAACTACACAGCACACTTAGAACCTAAAATATACTGTATGACTCTATGACCTTAGAACAGGCTGGCTGTAGTAGCATGTAACCATAGTCAAATTTCACCCACTCAATCTGGTCCAACCTTAAAAACACCACAAATGAGACAACATTGTTCTTATTTTCATTGTGTATCATGTAGTTAGGGACTGCATGGCCAGCATTGGAATGAAAAGGTTAGAGACCCAATTTTATGGTCTGAACATGATAAGGACATGAAGACAAAATACATGATGTGATGGTTGGTATCTGTGTGACAGATGTTACATAAAAAGAAATTACATCTCATTCACAACTTCTGAGATAATTAATTTATGGTGGGGATATAAGAGTTGAGAATGACAAAAATGGAGTCTGTGAGATATTCATAGAGGATTAAAAATAAGATATAAAAAACAACAGATATCCCAGTAAAATTTAGATTTGCCATCAGTGACAAATTATGAGGGGTGGACTTGATAAGCCTACTAGCCCTGTGACAGTGGTATTTACCATAAATGCCCAGAAATACAGTGTAAAAATGATAGACAGGTTTCATTTTCACTTCCTTACTTATTTCAGTGTTAAAAAGGTAAATACTTCCCATTTTAGCCTGGCGTATGTAAGCAACTATTCATCGGTACTGTTTTATGCTTTTACTGTACCCATAACTCATATAAGATACACATATCATACAAACATAACATAACCGATCCTTTTGTTGTTTCTCTGTAGCTAGTGTAAGTACTTTTGTAGAACAATACTTGAATTTCAGTGCCTTTCTATTGAGTGCATTATGCCTCCTACAAAACCTTCAATGGCAAAAGAAACCACCCCAACAGTAGCCATTTTCCAGATATTTGAGGAGCAGTTATTATGATGTATGAAGGAGCTGTTGGTAAACAGGAATTACTGTACAGTTGTGTGTAGATATAGCAAAAATCCTTACATTACAAACTGTGATTTTTTTATATTGATGGATTGCAGTAACATTATTTTTACTCAGCATAATTTAAGGATGTACTTGTTTTTTATTCTGTTTAAAGTGGGTATAAAGATGGTTATATTGCTTTGCTGAAAGAGCATATACAGTTTCATTCTTCATGAGCATGCACTCATTGGACAGGAAGCGAAAGCAAGCAAGAAAAATGATACACCACAACAGCAAAGATGCACAGAGTGGCTAACCAGGATAATCCTAAAATGTGGTGCTATCTAATGAACACCTGGTGGACAGGTGTTTCATTTGGCTCTGCTTTTTGACTGATGATTCCATCCCTAAATGTTTTGTGTCCAAAAATCTCAGGGCTACTGGTGTGTGAGAATTCAACGGTTTCTTTCACAAAATATCCAAGTTCAAAATATATAACTGCTATGTCTAAACATTGAGTGAAAACTGTTAACATAAAGTCAGGCATACAGTTGAAAAATGTATGTAATTTATTGTGCTTGTGAAACATTTCTAATACAGTGACAACAGCCACAATATAAGTGTTATATTCATATCATCTTGAATAACATATTTTTATTCCTCTGCTAACATCTAAAAGACGATGATCTGAATATCACAGGATATCACACTAAGATCCACTAAATAATTTACCCTCCCCCCATATCTCTACAAAACCTTTTAGTGGAAATCGTCTGATTGAACTGTGGCCAGGTGGAGGAGAAGCTGAAGCCATGTGGTCATCTATCACCTGAAATGGTTCCATTTACAAAAAGTGTTGCCGAGGTGATCGACTTCTATGCACCATTTCCTTTCATTTGTCACTCTCGCAGGGAACAAACTGTGAGTAAGAGTTCACTGGAACATCTCCCAGAGCTATGACTACAAGGGTATCTCATGCAAATGAAAAAGGAGGAAAAAAAAGGATCCGCTGAAGTGATAGTTACAGAAAGTGAGGTCAGATTAGGGTGTGTAGTATAGGGCAGGTCTGTCTTATGGGAAGTTGTGTAGTTTTGTGTTTTTATATATATATATATATATATATGTGTGTGTGTGTGTGTGTGTGTGTGTGTGTGTGTGTGTGTGTGTGTGTGTGTGTGTGTGTGTGTGTGTGTGTGGATTTGGGGGCATGGAAACACACAGGCAAACACAAATAAACATAGTTTGAGTCTGATGGAGTGCTCGAGTGCTTTAAGGACACAGGAAGTGCCAAAAAGGACAGGAAACGATTATGGATGGCTGTTCCAAATAAGATAGACAGCACTCTAAAAATATACAAGCAGGCATGGTCACTTTTCAGCATCTCTCTCTCTCTCTCTCTCTCTTTCTCTCTCTCTCTCTCCTTTTCTCAAATTATTTTTCACCCTTCACCATAGTTGTCATTTCATTTAGGGGAACTGAAGTGGCTGGAGTGTCATTTACCTTGTTGTATTCATATTTGTAGGGGATCTTGAGCGTCTCCATGGCTCGGATCATCGCCTGCATGGCTGTGAAGATGTTCTGATAGACCAGTTTGGTGAAACCCCTTTTGTCCTCATCAGAGTAACCGGCACCGTGGATAATCCTCATCTGTTTGATGAATGTGCTCTTGCCACTCTCCCCAGTGCCTGAGAAAGTGGAGAGGGAAAAGGGGACAGATGAACGGAATGATTAGTATTTATTCTGTAACTCTGAGCGGACGAGGTGACACATTTAATCTCCTCTGTCTGCAGCCAGGCTCCTTAAATGGACATTTTGTCACTTATGACTTTCCTTGACCTATTAGGGCAAAAAAGGAACTGCAGCAACATAACAAAAGTTTTAAAATAAAACAGGTAATTAGTCAATCAGAGGTGAGCCACTAGACGCCAGTCATAAAATCTTCAAACACGCCGGTATTCTTGCTCTTAAGAATCCAATCACAGACCTATATAGTTACGGTGGCTGTTTGGTCTGTCACTTTCCCAAAAACAGAATATAGTCTTGAATATTTGTCAGTTATTCCTCTTCTTCCTTCTATGTAACCAGTCAGACTGGATTGCATATCGAAGTTATTAGGGACCAGTTGTGCATTAGGGTGGACGTGCCCGTCAAATTCAAACACTTACCATAAGACTCTGACAGTTATGTGGATTTCAGACCTTTTCTGCTGCTTGACGCTGAGCAGTTAGTGTGCAGAGAGCTAACCAAAGATTTTTTCCCTGACAACAGCTTCCTGCCGAGCCTGGAGAGGTATACAAAGCCCCTTTCAGAGATGCACCCCTTTACCTGAAAGTCACAACAGCAAACTTGCTTGGCCAAACTCCATCTTATGCACCAGGTGCCAGATATCACACTAAGCATAAAACTATTTCTGTAAATGTGCTGTCCCGACTAAGTGAAGCTCTAAGGAACATTAATGCAAAAGTCACCTATATCTGTGGGCTTAGGAGTTGGGGGCCAAACAAAACAAAACAATGATCTTAAATCAGCTGAAAGTCTCCGTGGAACTTATGGAATCTGCAGAGTTGAATGTTAAATCTCTTTGAGAATGTCATTATAAACAACCCTTTTCATGTTACACAGTCATTTAAACCATTGTTAACATAGGAATACCGATTGTTACAGCTTTAAAGTTAAGTGCAAGCAAAGTAAGCAATGAAAATATAGACTTGACTGTATTCGGGAATGAGAGTTATTTTAAAACCTTTTTAAAAAGTACATGTCCACACACATTTATACATGGATCTATAGTACAGGCACACAGACATACTGCATATACTCAAGTCTTTCATGCATTCAGTCAGTCTCACACATAATAATATGTGCTTGCTACCTTTCTCTCAGCCTGTTTGCTTCATCTGGTGACAGACCAAGAACAACATCTCTCTCCTCTCAGTGGTGACAGGAACTATTTGGGTGTGAAGAGCCGGGGGTGTAGTTTCTCTTTGGTTCATTGAAAATCTTGGCAGACCAATTGAAGAGTCTAACTATACCTCTCTGCTAACTCTTGTATAGCTTTGGCAGGAGTGTGTGTGTGTGTGTTTTTCATTTCAGTGGCCAGGAGACGTGTGCTGCATTCCAGTGTAAGTGTGTGTTATAAGAGCCTGGATGTGCTACACTCCTTTGTACTGTTTAAAAAAAAAAACAATTTTTTGCCAAATTAGCACTCTCTATTGTGGGTCCATAACACAGACAGGGCACCTTACAAAACAAAGCTACGGATTAAACCGGCTGCAATACTATAACCTCTGGGGAAACAGCTTTTCTATTGTAGGGTTGCCATTGAGTTAGCACAATACACCCTTGAAGTGCTCTTCAGTCAAACACTTAACCCTTAAACTCTTACTTATAAAATTACATTATTAAAGAGAAAGAAGCAATGAGGAAATGCTAACATATACTGTTAACAGAAGCAATAGAATATATGTAGTCTTTTTTTTTTTTTTTAAAGATTTTGTTTTCATTCACCTATACACTAACTCTAACAAACCCATGGTTGGGAGTTGTGCCTTTCTTTAGTTTGATTGTCAGCTGCTTGTTAGTACTACATTCATATGCTACACAAACACGGTTGTGTTATCCTTTATTACACCTTGAAATATTCACTTTGTTGCATCCGTTGGTGGGGTGGACGTCATAATGCATTCCCTACCACCTCACCCTAACCTTAACCATCACAGGTGAATACTCTTACCCCAACTCTTACCCCAGCCTAAACCTAATTCTAACCTTAACCTTAATTCCAAGTTTTAACCCTCAAAAAGCCCTTTGCAGTGATGAGGTCTGGCCAAAATGTCCTCACTCCTTAAGGTATAAAACTCAAATTAGTCCTCACAAAGTAAATCATTTCATACACACACACACACACACACACACACACACACACACACAGTCTCCAGTTTACCAATCACCCATTTGTTGTTATCCGATACTGGTCCGTCAGGCTGTCTGCACCCAGACTGTCACTAACTGCATTTATGTGTTTAAGGGATATATCCAGAATGTCAAACTGACTCTGTAGCAAAAACAGGAAAAAAAAAGGAAATATGGAAGCTAATGCCCACGGTTCAAAATTTAAAAGTGCACCACTGCATCTCCTGCCAAAACTACATAAGACTAGGAAACTAAGGAGCAACGTTGTTCCTGTAAAGCAGGGTAGGTCTTTATTCACTGTTGCGATCAATAAAAAGCAAAAGCAGGTAGGTGTATACATTCAATATACCATATACCATCGGTAACTAGCGAAGCATATAAGCGCTATGTAATGATAGATGTGTTGTACTCTGTTAAAGACAAAAATCTGGTACAATTGCACAAAAGCCTATGAAGCACAGCTGTATAGTTGCTGGACCATAATGTTGGAGCTGGTTGATGCTGCACTATGATTGGCCAATCTAAGTATGAGGGGCGAGACTTAGCAAAGGGTCAGTTGGACAAGCCGTCCCCAAAGAACTGGTCTTTATTCTGAAATTTGACCCTAAAGTAGCCTATGACGTACACAGAGACACAAATGTTGACCTTGGCCAACTTTGGGCACATTAAATAGAATTGCATCCACTTCCATGAGACTTACCGTAACTCTACCCATAACCACTGCTTGCCTAACCCTAACCCTAACCCTAACATTAACTGCTGACTAAAAAATCTGCTTTTACCTATTGGGAACATTGTTTTTGTCCCCAGCTGGACATGGCCGTCCGCAATTAACTTGTAATTAGTCAGACATTTGTCCCCAAAAGTAATCCAAGACAGGAACACGTACACACACAAACACAGTCACTCACACACACAGTCCACCTATAATTAACTATTACATAAACCTCTATGACAAGAAGTAGGTGTTGCTAACATAAATAATGTTGCACAAGAGTTAATGACTTACAGCGTCCTTCCTAAAAACAGACACATTATATCTAAAAAAAAAAAAAGTGGAACAGTGAGTAATCTCAAAAACTTGAATGAACTATGTCAGTGAGTTTTGGATTTGTACAGGCACAAAGGATCCGGGTTATTCTTGCGTGGCACAGTTCTGATCTTCTCAAAGCTTTTCAAACACGGAAAACAGGAGTGAACCTGATGACCTCAATATAGGCAGTCAAAAAAGGGAAGTGTGAGGGTTTTTAAAAAATGTAAAATTCAGCCATAGATAGAAACTTTTAATTACAAAGCCCAACAGCCTAATATATTAGGGCTGAAATACTGAAGTTCAGTTTTATGATAAAATAAATGGAATGCACTGAGTTTCAGGAAAGCTGAGTCTACTTATGAAGTCTGAATATGTAGCGTGTATTTTTCTTCTGGGGATCCACTCATTCAAGAAGATGTTCCTCATAGGATAACCTTAATTCGTAAGGTACTCTCCTACAAGTTTACAGTATTTTATGCCGGTTACGTTAGGTTGTAGAAAAATTAGATGATTTTACAGCATTGTACAACCTTAAGCTGTGTGTATTACAAGATGAATGGTTCAAAAGCCTTAAAAATAGTGCAGACAACAATTTCTCCAAAATAAATCAGAATCACATCTGGGTCCTGATGGATCGCCTTTAGTCTACTAACAAGAGACACTGAAAAAAAAAAACCAGTGAGAGAGCAAGTATGCTAAGTATGAGTGTGTTTTGCCCATTAGAGGCTGCTAAGTCACTTTTCAAACCCATGCAGTGACTAAGGATTAACCCGTGTCTGAGGTTTGTGTGACTGGATTGACATTTCATCTGATGAGTGTAAGTCTGATCTGCATCCTTCTCTGGAAGCCGAGCCCCAGGACTTGTAGTCAGACGCAGAACATGGAGAAGAGAAAAGACAAAACAAGAAAACAGACTGATCTGTGTCTGTGTGTGGTACTTTCATCTGCTGGCTGGAATACTCTGGACATTTGAAACTTCACTGTGAGCTGCAAAATTCTTACGCCCTATGTCATCACAAATGTAAAATGGTAAAATGAAATATTGGTACCTATTACAGTAATCAAAAGGGTCATGAGAATTTGGGAGCTTTCTCCATTAAAAAAGGCTGTTGTTCACTGGCCACCACATGATTCTTTGAAGTTATGTGTTTCCACAGCTCCTGAATGCACCACAGCACCAGTGTCAGCTATGCACAGAGACGCCTGCTGCTGACTTTTTTTCCCGAATGGTATAAACAATGGGAAAATTTTGAAATAATGATTGAACATCAATGTAAAAAAATGCATGAGTGAAGAGGAGGAAATCAATGCACCATCAAGAGTGAGCTAACACACAGAGCAGAGTTACCATGTCACCTTTTTCACTTTTACAAACACTCAGGGGAATTTTTGCAATGCATTTCTCTAATTACAGTTTGCAGTATCTGTGTAGTAGTAACACTGGTTTGTAGCCCTGCTTCCTACTAATATTTAACAAACGACAGTCACTGCTTGGTTGTGATTTTAAAGGGAGATCTATATTGGCAGGATTACCAAGCTCCCAGCCATAAAATTTGCACTTATCCATCTAAGTTACTTAAAAATGATTTGAGTTTCTACATATATTTTAATTATGTGACCAAATAAAGAAAGTCCTTCTCCCTCACTTTCATATGAAAACCAATGTGTAAATACTGGCAATAAACCCATGTTAAAATGTCTCAACTGAATGATGGGGATTCCTACAGAATGAATTTGATCATTTATTTCTTTCAAAAAGAAAGTCAGTCCTGTGAGCGTCAAGTCTATTCAGTGCTAATGGCAGGCAGGCTTCAGCAAATCTCGAGGCACTACAGAAGTCATGAGTTAGATAAAAGTACTGCAGTGTGCCATCGTACCTTACTGAACAGCATTTCTTGTTCACCACCAGCATTCACAGCATGTATATCTACGTTAGTGGGACTTATTTTAGTTTAGAACAAGTTGATGCACAATTGTCAGTGTGAAAAACATGGTGTTTACATCAGAATCATGCCAAATAATTATTATTTATCTTCGTTAAAATGTATTATGGAGTGTTGTAATGAAACGGAATCACTTAAAAAAAGTCTGACCTGATAAACCTATAAAACCTATATTTTTAAAGTTTTTGTCCCTAATTCTACACTTTCTATTGTTGCACTGTTAACTTGGCTGCATTCATGCTAGAATCATGTGACATCTTTAGTTTCCTCTCACAATTACAACCATGTGTTTGTTCAAAGCTTGTTAAAAGTTGCGGTGGACTTTTGTTCAGTCAGAGCCTTGACAAAGTTCCCACAGCTTTCATTTGTCCGATAAAAGCAGCTGACAGTGATTGGGTAGAGCAGCACGTTGTCAACATGTTTGACAGATGAAGAGCGCAATTTGAGGGTCAGGTGCGCAGATTAAACATGTGACAATGCTGAAATTATTTCACAAGTTGTTTAGCTGTGCAAAATTTGAACAGAGTTAAGCAGATACTTGGAGTTGTCCAAAACTGTTCTGCCTATTCTGATGATTTGAGTCTGATTTACTTTCATCCCACTTATCAATGATTTTCTCCGCCTAAGTGTAGATGTATGTGTAAGTGTGTAAAGGGGGACAGGCATCATAAACTAGGTCCTGTGGTCTCTTGAGGTTTGGAGCTGGGCTGCGCCACTTTTGTAAATTGAAAATTTTAAATTAATTTAGCAGATGGAGACAAGCCTGGTAATTATTCATGATAACCCCTTTGACTGTTCAACAGACATTTAAGACACTAAAGCTAAATAGACAAGAGTCAGATGTAGGCAATACACATTGACATGCAAAAAGAAATATGCAGCGATTATAGGTATTTCTCTCCCTCTAAATTTTACTGTATCCCGTGAGGGTCAAATTTAGGGCATCAGTCACTGATTGCTGACTGCCCATATCTACTAGACTAATCAATTAATCACTGTGACCATGAAATGTTAAAAAAATGTTGAGAAATTTACATCAAATTGTATCAGGTGACATATTCAGATTGCTTCATTTAACTGTTTAACATTTCTAATCCAATACTATTAAATTTGAAAGAGAAAAGCATCAAAGGCCCAATCTTAGAAGCTGGAAACAAGAAAGCTTGAAACATGAGTGATAAGATACAGCGATTATCAAAATAGTTGCTGATTCATTTTCTACTGATAGGCTACTGTATAACTGAATAATGGTTTGAGCTCTAGTAAAAAGAAAAGAAAAATCCTGTTTAATTCAGAACAGGTGACAATAGAGTCGGGTAATCTTGCTCTATCTCTCTATTGCTCTGTCTTAACAGGTTTTGCATCAGTGAACATAAAATAATATCTGACAACTTTGTCAGGTTAACTTTAAATAAATTGTTGGATTGATGTAAAATAAAAAGCTACTAAAATACACTACCATCCTGACAGACCCTACCCTCTTCATGTGTTCTCTCAGTAGTTTCATTTCTTTGCATGTGTACAGTAAACATGTTTCAATGAAGCAAAAAATTTGTAGCTACAAGTATTTTATTCACAATACAAACATGCACAAATGGAACGTTATGAAAAGGATCATGCGAATTTGGTTAGTTGAGCTGGCCGCCCTTAAAACTACCCTTAAAACTGCCAACTTTTCAAAACATCTGTGCCCACAGCTTCACTACAGTGCTTCAGTAAAAAAAACTGTTTGCAGTTTCGAATCCTCTCCTGTCCATCCTGATGCAATATGGTCTCATCGCAGCAAGTTCTTTTGTAACAGCCAGAAAATTAACTTAACAAAATAAACATGACAATGTTTACTTTAACTGATTATTAGCTATCGACAAAGAGTCCCTGATTGTTTTCACATGAAGCAAATTGAAAACGTGGCAGCGTGGAACGCAGACAATGACTCTACCCTTGGAGAAGGGTAAGCAGAAAAATATACACAATTTGTAGCTAATGTGCTGAAACAACAGCACAAGTGTTGCCTGGTTATTGTAAAAAAAAAACAAAAACAACAAACATTAAAAAACAAGAATTGTCAAGAGATTTTATTCGCTAAGTTGCTTAACCATCTAACACAAATCGAATCTGGTTCCCAGTCCCTTTCTTTGAGAACACATACTCAAGCAATCTAACCATTCCTAGGCTAGGTTTCTGCTTTCCCTTCTTCTCCATTAATCTTGAAATTCCCATGACTGCACAAGTTTGGAATCTCAGCTAATGTTATTTTGCCACGGTTTCTACCTTCCTGTCTCCCGTCACTTTACATTTCTCCAGCCCAAATGTCGTGCTCAAAGAGCAGATGTTTGCCTTCCTCAAAAATAAAGACAAGAGAGCAACCTGGGTCGAGTGGTTCACCATTTTTAACATTTAAAATGTAATTTCAACTTAAACAAATTCTTACTGTCTAAAATTTTTTTGTTTTAACCTAAATCATCTACTCCATCTACAGTCACAGTAAAAACAGTAAGAAAGGTTGAAGGTGTAGGTTTTCACATAGAATTAATCCATCTGAATCTCCTGGATGTTTCAGACAGTTTGGCAAATGAAGGAGATATGCTCTTCTTAAGCCTGAAGCATTGTTTGGTTCCGTTATACCTGCCTTTTTTGGCTTGGACTGCATCAGCTGGGCAAACCCGACAAAAGCGAATGTCAGTGACTGACTGACAGAAAAAGTTACACCATTGGTCGGCCGGACGCTGTGTGACTAAGTCTTGAAGTTTGCTGATTAGTCGTTGCTCTTTGAAAACGAAAAAGTGCAAACAGTTTGTATTGTGTTACAGGAGGGTGTTTACAGGCAGTGTTGTCAATGTAGTACCACTGTCGCCTTCTCAAAAGCACCTGATGACAAATCTAGTGACTTTTTGGACAAACCTTTGCTATTTAATGTAGAAGACAATCGCCCGTATGGCCCAGTGAGCATGAGGTTGGGCTTTCCCTCAGCAGGCAGAACTCTCTATAAATCTTATTCAACTGACTGATGGCAGCTGACAAAGACGTGAATGAGTTTCTAACTTTTTCTCTGAGTGATCATTTTACAAGTAAATATAGTCAAATCAAAGCACAACCATATTCTTTAAATTATGCGTATGGTGAGTCTCTCAGATGACGTCGCGGTTATAAAATCAGGATTTAAGCAGTGCAAAACATCAGCTTGTAAAAAGCTTGGAAGTGACGGCTTGTTAACATGTAGTCTAATTTGGATGTTTTCAGTCACTATTTCATACTTGGTCCATTGTCTGACAATAGAACCAGAAAAAACATGTACATGAGAAGAGCTTAAATGGGAATTTGGTTTTATTAAAATACTGTATATATGAGCACGGACAGTAGTAGAGAAGCAAACACAACATCCTTCTAACCTGAATCTTTGCCCTTGCTATAGCGTCAGGGTCTTGTTTTTAACTCATTTCATAATTCACAAATGAATCAGATCTATGGACATTTTTTCAACACAGGCGTTTTGACTTGTCATAGAAAGAAAAGCTCAGGTGGAACTAAGAACGTTAATAATGGTTCAGCTTTTTGCAATGCAGTGCAGCAATTTACAACATTGTGTTTGACAAGTCAAGATATCTGCTGTGAAAAAGTCTGGTTAACCTAAGTTTCACTCCATGCCCCCCGACTCCCGGTCGCATGTGGTTATTTGGGAACCACCGATTTAGATTATTTCAGAAATTGATATTGTTATTATTACCTTTTTGTCAAGCGTGGCAGAGTTGATGATGATACACCTGTGTTTTCTTACCTACCTAACAATGAGATATGAGCTCTTCTAATGGATTATGGAAGTGTTTTATATATTGAATGAATGTGTTTATGTCTGGATGACATCAGTTTCAGTTGGATCTTATGGGGACGTCCTGTCTCATTGTTCTTCTCTTATGGTGAACATAAATTTTAACTGGACTTTTCCCGAGTAACCTACTTTAGTAAGGTCTGCCTCATTAGCAAGCATTCAGCTTTATGTGTATCAGACAGCTTCTAAGTATAACGCTCTCGCTTCAGCTACCCTTCCACACTGTTGCTAGTAATGTATTCTTGGTCTGCTGTCCAAGTAAAATGATTGTTAATTTCAGTATATCTGCCTTATTAGTTTACAGCTCCTAAATGGATATTAGATGCACAAGGAGAATGGATCACATGCTTGCAATGTTCTCATAACTTGCTTATTTTTTGTTGTTGCATGTGTATCAACATACACAGTCCCTATGGGCACAAAGCAATTAGTGGATTTGAAAGATTATAAGTGAAGTTTAAAAGCCAAGATTATTTTTGAAAAACCAAGTCTGTGATATTTTGAAAAATTAAAAAACATCTAAACTTGACTGGAGAGTTTTATGCTCAAGGCCCATGGGGCACGAAGCTATTAGTGATTTTCAAAACCCACAATACACTGATAGGATATGGGTTAATGGAGCCATTCAGAGTACACACAACTTCCTCTAGTCAACTCCACCACTAGTAGTGGGAGTGGTGCAGTTGCTGTGTGATATACACACACAAGCAAAATGAAAAAGAAAGAAAGAAAAAAAAACCCCACAATTTTCACTGGGAATTCAGAGCCCTGTGTATGAGCTGATGTATCCAGTGAGCTGTAGTCTCACTGACAAAATGGTTCATTTAGCCATAATTGTGTTAGAAGCTCAGACGTATGCATGATGGTGTACATATGAGCAACTTGTCTGTCCACAAGAGTCAGTAAGGTCTGCTGTCCTGGTTTAGCCCAGACCATATTCCTATCACATTTCCTATTCTCCAGTCTAATCCAGTCAACCTCCCTATTCCACCCATCAAATCATTTCTACAACACCTCAGCACAACTCCACTTCACTATCAATACCTGTCAGAAACCCATAGTCATGGATGCTGGGCAAAGCGGTATTTATACCCTGCAAATCACACTGCCTTCTATAAGTAAAATGCAACTTTTTCATTACAGGAAATTCATAGTTATTAAAGTAAAAATAAATAAATAAATAAATAAAAATCACATGTGGTATACCATTACAGGAAATGTTTCACTCTACAACTTAATGCATCTTACTGCAGCCTCCCTACAACTCCATATTCAAAGACATTAACTTTATGCATTATGTCATTAGCGTCTTGCTACACAAGCACTCTGAAATATTATAGCCTACACTGATAGGGCCTACTGAAAAGCAGCTGCTATAAAAAAAACTAAATGCTGAGTGTAATTCATTATCATGAATTATTTCATTTGGGCCATCAACTGTTCTGAATCACTCAAGAAAAGTGACAACACATAATCACTGAAAAAATACTACATACTTTCCTATGAGAAATACAATTACGTCACTCATCTTACACATCACCAGTTTTTGGTTTGGGTCATTGGCTGTTTATGCGTTTGCATAATGACTGAATTGTTGAGTATTAGAAGAGATTAAGGGGCAAAAACAACCCAATTATTTGCCCTTACTGAACAGGGGAAGTGGCAGTCAGCTCCTTTAAATTCTGTTAGGGGGGATGCATTTCAGCATTTTTGCTAAGAGGGGGGTAAAGGGAAAACCTTCCCCGTTCGACCCCTCTTAAACATCCCTCAGGAGGCAAAACTAGGATCTAAGGATCTAAGTTTCCAGCCTGCTTCATGCCTTTTCTCCCTCATGCATTTCCTGAGGAAATAAGTAAGGAGAGCGCTGGATCCGGAGAACAGGTTTCTGGCAGCACTATCCACCACTACGGTCGTCATATCTAATGGGCTTTTTGTTGTAAATCTAATTAAAGGCAGGATGGTGAGTAGATGACTTGTTTTCCTCATAATTCTCCAGTATGACTAAGACTTCTCAACAAGACTGACCCCCCCCCCCGAACCCTCCTCCAATTTCAAAATCCCACACTGTAAAAATACACAGGTACCAATATTATTACTGTAGTTTTTAAATGTAATGGGACTGCAATTCTATGACCATGTATGACTGAAAAACTGTATGACTGAAAAAGCAGCGCAACCTATTTCATCTTATTCTGCCTCTACGTACGGCATTATTGCGGTGCTACGTTTCAATCGGTCTGAGAATGATTAACATGAATGAAAACTGCACAGACTGGCAGATGCATGAGCATACCACCACACACGGGCTTCTGTATGTTAAGGGAAAACACACACCCAATCTTGCTCCATAGACTTGCGCCTGTGATATAATCATTGCCACGGCTAGGTGTTAAGCTGTAAAACTGCCTTGATAACACCCAATAAAAGGCTAGACTTTGGCCCAGCCAATACTTGTTCCACTCGTGAGCACACCTCTTGGATGGGCCCTCCAGGCCTGGCTGCATGGGCAGATGTAAGAGGTACCACGTTAAGGCCCAGGGCCACTACTAGGCATTTTGTTTCCTAGACACTAACCGGTCGCAGTTATTCAAATCAGGTGGTTTTGTGTTTTGTTTTGTTTTGGTATTTCTTTTTTTTTTTTTTTTTTTACACTGGGAGCCACATAGGCCCTGGCTGGGGCAGCATCTCCTCCCTTTGCTGACCTGCCAATCTCCGCTCTTGACTCACTACATGGAGATATTTACACCCCCCCCCAAAAAAAAAATAAAACCCCCCAAAAACACAAAAACAAAAACTTCCCTCAGGTGGGAAGCCCCATTAACAGACTGACACCCCCTCCCTCTCCCCGACCAAGGCGCTCTCCGGGGCTCTGCGCGGCCGACCCACGCTCCTCTCCCTCCCCCGCCGAGCTTACCGAGAAGCAACAGTTTCAGCTCCCGGCGAGCGTCTCTCTTGTCCCGGCGGAGCTGCCTTTCGATCTCGTCGTTGATCCGCCTCGCTTCTTTCGCCTCCTCGCTGAGGCAACACGCCATTATGGATTCCAGGGTCATTCTCTCCTTTATATATATATATATATATATATATAAATATAAATATATATATATACATAAACACGCTCCTTTACGCGCGTTCCTCTTATTGATTCATCCAGGTATCAGACTCGTGTGGGTTAAAAAAAAAAACAAAACAAAACAAAACAAACAAAAAACAAAACAAACAACAACCAAAAAAATAAAATAATAATAATAATAATAAACCAAAACAAAAACAGGCCTGGGAATGCCAAATAACGTCCTCATACAGGCCTACTTGTGGCGAAATAACGCGTGGACGCCCTTAAAATGAGCCCGAAAAGCGCACAGATCGTGGTGGGAAGGAAAAACGAGATGTTTTGAGAAATTATTGAAACCCCTTCCTCCCTCCCTCCCCTCCCACCCCCCGTTTCGTTTCGCTTTCTGGGGCCTCCCGACGGCTTCCAAGCAGCGTCCGAGGCGCTTTCGGGGTTAATATCTGTGCGATCTTAATTGGTTTAATCTGCTTTTCCTTCTCAATATGATCAACAGATCCTTTTAAGACACATCCTCCGCGCTGCCGTGTGCGATCCGGTCAAGCGCCGCCATCCGTGCCCCGACCGACCCCGTCTCTCGCAAAAAGTCTCTCAAAACGTCGCTGTTTTTTCCCAAATCGGACAAAAAAAATCTCCCCCCTCTGTCGTATTCAAGTTGTCTCCGCGGGCGACGGCAACGGGGCAAAGCGCATGAATAAAAGCTGTCCGGTTATTTTTTTCCCAATGGCTCGACTCCCGGGCGTGGTAAGGCAGAATATGGCGGACTTTCGCTCCAATCCGCTAGGCTGGGATACAGTACAGTTATCTCTCTCTCTCTCTGTCTGCTCAGAGAAAAAAAAAAAAACCCAAGAAAGCCACACATTACATGGAAATTTCAGCCGGAGCTCTCGATACAGCGGCCGTAAAAATTAAAGATGTTTCCCGGGGGGTTTTCTCAAAAGCCGTCCGCGTCCATGGCTCGGGGTCGGGATGCAGAGAAGGGCACAGCCGCCGTGTTGTTGCCGTTTCCCCCCCCCCAAGGCCAATCTTCTCCTTTTCCTCAATTCTCTTCATGTATTTTTATTACAGAGGCCATCCACTCCTCCGCTGGCAGGGTGACGTCGGCCTCCCATCGACTAGGGGGAGGAGGAGGAGGAGGAGGAGGAAGGTGGTGGTGGTGGTGGTGGTGGGGGTCACGCCAAAAAAAACGAAAAACAAAAAACAACCCAAAACGCCACACACAAGTATTTATGACCCAACCTGTGGAATAGAAAATGTGTATGAATGGAGGAGCCGGACTCCTGCGGGCAGGGGTGTGACAGGGGGCAGATCCACTCGAGGTCTGTTTTGGTTTGTTTATTTATTTGTTTTGTTTTTTTTGTTTGTTTGTTTTTTCTTTTTTTTTTTTTGTTCTGACTTTTGCGGGAGAAAGTCTTCGTGAAGAGTCCTCGTCGCGGCTGACGCCGGAATGCGATCACATAGCACCGCATTCAGTTTCTCTGTTGTGAAGGCAACTATGTTGTATTCATGTTCAGACTTATATGTGTGGATTAAAAAAAAAAAAAAAAAAAAAGTTGATCCCTAAAAACACACACGCACACACACACGCACGCACACACACGCACACACATGCACACACACACACACACTCAGTAGCCAGGGACTACACCTTGCTAAAACTAATGCAGCCTAATACACCAATCCTGAAAAAAATCCTGCCTGCATGTATTTTATGTTCTTTGGTTATTGTTAAAGCTTCTTTTTCTTTTTTTTTTTGAGAAGTCTAGAGTCAAGTCGTTTTGGATGCTGTAGTTTGTGTAGCTGATCAGCTGTGTTATGTTTGTTTTCCAATATTTTGTTAAATCAGGCTCAGCTTCTTTCAGAGCCTTTGTATTAAACCGCATTGCTTTTATCTAATTATACCTAATGGACTGGCTACTACTGTAGAATTAAGTGTTTACTCCTTGTAACTGCTTTTTAAAATTTAGAAAGCTGCAACAGTTGTTGCTCCTCTCAGAATACCAGCCATTTTTGAGTATGTTGATGACCACTTAGTGGAGGTCATGCCTGCACAATCTGATGGTGCAGGGAGTGGACACAATTATATGCATACATAAGCAGTCCAGTAAATATACCCTTTGTAAAGGTCATATGTTCTAGTTTGATGAGACTATGAAGTATGCAGATTGTCGTATTCTTGTTTTGGCTTGCTTTCATTCAAATATAGAGTTCATAATGTATATATTACTATATTATATGTTTCATAAATATGCATTTATTACAGTGCATTTGGATTGCATTACATTGTACAGGTGTCCTGTAAATTGTTTTCCCCCTGTTTAACTGTTACGTGTTGATCGTCTTTGCCACATATCTTTAAAAAATGTGTAGAGTCGTTAGTTGTTAGTTAGTCGTTAGTCGCATTAATCTAACAATAGGCCCACACACTTTGATGAAAACTTATCAATGATAAAATAATAAGTGGATGGATGAATAGTTGGATGTTAGAGGCCATATCATGTATCCACAGTTGTTCCAGTATGATTAATTACCCAGTGTTCTTGCCTGTGCCATTAGTATATCAGTGAATTTATCCCTGCACTAGGCTACTGCCCATTCCGCAAACAATTGGCTATCACTACCCAAAGATGACAGTCAGTCAAGTTATAAATCAACAAAATATTGTGTGAGCTGATTTGACTTTGGGCCCCACCTATGAGAGTAGTAATGGGCTTGGGTCCCAAGCAACATGCTGATTAAAGTCCAAAGCTATGGCTGTGGAGTGAGTGCTGCTCTGCTTTGTAGGCCCACTCCGGTTCAAAGGCTTCTTGAGTTTAAGACATTGCCGAAAACTTGCCAGCTGTGTGTGACGTGCTGTGTTCTACCTGTAATACTAGCTCAGTTACAAATCATTTCTCTGCACTGCCCTGCTTTGTTTCTAATTCTGGGACATAGCCACACACCAATAAAATTATGGAAAAAATTTTTTTAATGGAAACACAAGTCTTAGTCAAATGAGCAGACAGGCATTTGAAGGGCGAAGTTCGTGACTTCTTAAGTGCATCATAAAAGATCTGATGTACTACATTCTTACTATTCTCTTACTTTGTACTGACATACAGTAAATCTCTACATAAGACCTTGTGATGATGTGGGCGAGGCAAATGGATCTTACACCATCAAGTCTGAGAGAGGGATCATTGTGAAGTGAAGAAACTTATCTGTATGAGCTGCTTTTGGTTTTCCTTACTTTACTGACATATAAAGTGAGTCACGAGTAGGACAATAATTGTGTCAACGTCTCCACTATTTGCACAAAGAAAATAATACTTGTAGTGAAACAGAACTGGAACTGTCATACATACCCAAACTGGAAAACTGATATTTTTATAATCAACCCTTCATTGCCATAAAATGCCTGACAAAATGTTATTCGAGTTTTTAACCGTGGTAATACTCACTTAAACTATTTGCTAAAAATAAAAAGGTAGAGCTGAGGTCATCTCACATAGGCATTTAGTAGTGTTGATTGTAACCTAACTTAGTGGATCATTTAGATCATTTAAATGGGAGCATCACAGTGACTCAGTGCTTAATTGCATATAAGGCATTTGCTTAAATCTAGTTTATGAAGTCAAGGCTGGTCTTATCTTTTCTTACTGTATCTACCAAGTTGGCAAAAATCAGAGCTATAATGAAGTACATGAAAATAAGTCATGGAAAGAAAAAAAAAAATATATATATATTTGAACGAACACAGGAACGAACGCGAAGCGGACACCGACTTTTATTTTGGCGAGAGAAAACGCTTGCGGCCGCTTCCGTGCCCCAGGTCACGTGACCCCGCCCTCGCCTGGATACGGGGGAGCGTCGGTGCGTCGGTCGCTAGGGAGACAGCGGCCGCCCGTCGTAGCTGAGACACGCTCCTCTGCACTTCGCCCGGTTTCGGGGCAGTTTTTCGGGGGCAACTCACCGTCATGGCAGCCCGCGGGATCCGCCCCTCGTACGTTCGGGGAAAGGCTCAACCTATATTCGACGTTTTTCCGTCCACGTTTCGCCGCTACTAGCGCGTCGATCCCATCTTCAGGCATGACCGACGGAGATTAGTTAGCATGCTAGCGAGCTAGCTAGCCACCCAGCCAACGGCGTCACGCAGCTACCGCGCCTTACAAGCGACAGGTAAGAAAACCTCACCGCGCTTCTCCACAGGTGCGTGTGTTTATACCGCAAGTCGTCAGGCATTTTTAACCATTAGCAACTCCGTCGAAAAGCCCCTGGTGTTGTTACATAAGTACCGGCGGTGCAGCTCGTAGCAGGTGTTTTCGAGTGACTTAATTCCCTGTGACAGTAATGATGCGGCTCTAATAGGATTTGAACCCTCTCCTTCCTGTGGCTTGTGTGAGGATCGCGTCGGGCGATGGAGGAGCTTCGGCCGTGAATGCGTGTGTGTGTGTGTGTGTGAGAAAGGAGTGTTTGAGAGTGTAGTTTAATCTCACTTTGTACTGGTCTGTCTCATGGAGACGTCTGAAGTAAGAGACCTCTTAAGCTGGGTGGGGGATATGTGTAGGGAAGCCTTAGATAGTATTATGTAGAATGTATTTGTCAGGAAATGACATGATAATCGGAACACAATGATCCCAACAGTGCAGTAATGACATTACACTGTTCACCCAAATCTGCAGTGGACCACTAGACTTCAAGCGAGGCATCAAAGCATTGATATTCCAATCAAAAGCAGTTAACCCATGTGTATTTAGGGGCAACGATATGCTTTTCACATTCAGTTCTCTGCTGTTATTTCACCTCATTTGTTTTTTGATATTGTGTGATAGAATTTAACTTACTGAGGTTTGGAGTTGAACTAAAATGAACTGAAGTTGTAGAGCTGAACCAAGGCTTGAACCATTGCCCTCCGTCATCACCACTTATTGCAGAGAATGAGAGACATTTAGCTGCTTTGGAGCCCACGCAACAAGTGTTCTTTTTCCTTGTTTGATACCATTTTTTGTTTCTTTTATTGTGGCTACAGGTTCCTAGGCAGGCATGGGCAAACTACAGAGTAAATTTCGCAAGAGGTCTGAACTCTACAGGTAAGACATTTGTGCTAATTCTCTTTGACCTTGTTTTTACTACATACTTTTTACTGTAAATATTAATTACAAGGGTTTCTCTATATAGTCTGAATATGTGTTAGCTGTGTATTATTTCTTACTATTGAATTTTGTTTGTGCAGGGCATCTCAGGGGGAAAAGGTAGAAAATACCTTTGACAGTCAGATGGTGCAGTATGAACCTGCCCATCAAGGATCCATCAGTACTGTCACAAATCTCAGCCCAGATCTGTGTGTTTCTGGTGGGAGTGATCAGGTAATTTATGATATGTTTTAGTTGTAAATTATTCCAAAATTGCAGAATTTTAATTACAGTATTGATTACTAATTAGCTATTTTTTTGTCTGAGCTTTACAAAGTTTTTTTTTGGTCAAATACAGTTTTGCACTAGTTTTAAAACTAGAGCTCAATGAAATCCCTAGTGCAAGGAAAAGATTAAAAATACTGTAAAATTTAAATTTTCCTATATACAGTATAAGAAGTATGATGGGCCATGTTAGAAAAGAACACTACTGAATGATTGAATGAAGGACATACATTTGTGAAAATTCTTTAAGCCTGTATTAATAAGTATGTGCGCATGGGTTTGAGTTTATGTGTGTTTATGTCTGACCCTGCAGGCTGTGGTGGTGTATGACTGGAAACAAGGCCGGATGTGTCAGTCGTTCCAGGGTCACAACCGAGAGGTTACCAAGGTAACGTCAAAACTGTGTGTGCTTAAACTGATAAAGGTTTGATTCTGTTCAACGCTATTACACCTCTCACATATACGTATCCTCAGGCCTTGTCTCCTCTTAATTCTGCCTCCATCCATCTGTCAGGTTGTGTGTTATCCAGGCAGTACATGGATCTTTAGTGCCTCACGGGATAAGACTGTTCTGATGTGGGACCTAAACCAGGGGGATGAACCTATTCAGGAATTTTGTGGGCATGAGTTGGTGGTCAATGGTGTTGCTATCAGCCCTGGTACACACACACACGCACACACAAACACACACACAGATAAACACACATTGAGTCTACTCACTCATGACTAAATATTTCAACATTTTTCTTTTTTTTTTAGCTTATATAAAGTTGCTATTCACTTTTATTTATAGTTTACAGAATTCCCAATAAATTCAAGGTTTTCATATCAAATTTATTCTTTTATATCAGTGTGCAGATAGCATTTTATTTATCCCTAAACTGAGCTTACTATCAAAAAAAGTTCAGTTATACACTATCTCAATTTTGTATGATAGCTGGTTTGGGAACAGAGAACTCTTAGAAAATAGTTCATGACTATTAAACACAAAAAGCAGAAAACACAGCCATTAACAGTGCATCTCCTCCTGCAGAAGAAAGAATCATCTGCAGACTTAGTAAAATATTTCTGTTTATATTGGTTGCCAGCAAAGGGATGCAAAAGCAAACTTCTAGGGGTAGCTGCTGGATGACAGTGCCCACAATACTGAAAAAGTGTTTGTAAGAATGTCCACCACCAGGTCTCCTAGTTACAGATCTAATTTGAAATATGCCAGAGAATGGGGATGAGAATGTCTCTGAACTGATTTCATGTCCTGGTCAGTAAGGACACTGCCTCAGTTGTTGAAGTAAAATATCAACTTGCCACCTGTCCAGTATGCAAGCAATTATAAATATTTTATCTATTATCAACTTTGTTTGGACTATATGTTGATGTTTTATTTACTAAGAATCTTAGCACCACTAGCTAGATTTACTGATTTACTGAGAATAGTTTTTTTTAAGTACAAACATTTGTGTCAGTTGTTGATGTGATATAGTAATGTTGTGCACACGAACATCTATTTCAGATTACTGATCTGCACTGAACATATGGGACTGTTTTTATTTTTGCTTTTTAGATGGGAGAAAGTTGTGTACTGGTTCTCGTGACAACTGGATGTGCCTGTGGGATATAGAATCTGCAAAATGTGAACAGAGACACAACATCTCAAGAAACCTGGTGAGAATAATTGTATGGGCTCCTGTGTGCACCCATCCTTGTACTAAGAGTTGTTTCAAGCATGCTATATTGCCTTAGGTGTGTACTTGAGCATGTGAGAAAGAGAACCAAATCAATAAGGCGTCCAATCTCACATTTACATCCTGAGTTCATGCTCTGCAGGTTTTAAACTTTTCCATTTTCCTCTCTGCTCTGTCCAGGTGACTCATGTGTGTTGGGTGCCAGGCAGCTCCTCTATAGTTCAGACATCTGAGGATAAGACCATAAGGTACAGAAAAAAAATTCCACTGAAAATGCACACGTGCTCTCTGCATTTTAGCAAGAAAAGTGAAATTCAGTAGATATCCACTGTGTTTGCAGCTCATAATGAGATATATGCAGATTTGTTTCCGTTTCATAGGTAGCGATGTGTAGAAGTTGCAGGTGTGGACTGTGCTACTGGTGATACACTACAGTTCTAAGTGGGCATGGAATGTTCCTCATTTGGTAACAGTGCAGGATCAGAACTATAAATGTGACTGGTGTTGAGCAGAGAAAGTCTCTTTCATTTCCCTATTTCTTGTCCATGTCTCGGGGAGTGGCAGATTAAATCAATTCCAGGTCTTACAATTAATCAGTTCAAACTGAGTCTAATTCTCATTTGGACTGAGGAATTGTCTCACCTAGTTTTTTCTCTGTAGCACTGTTCCTGTTGACCTGACCTCTATTTTGAAATTATTACTGAAGTGAAAAAATAGCTCAGTTTAGCTTGTTTAAATCTCTATTGTTTCAATAGTCTTGGAGCTTACATGCTTGTTTTTTTCATGACTAAATTCGCACAGAAAAATAATCACTTACAGTACATTGACATGTGCACCAAGACTTACACAAATCACCTGTTCACCCAAAATCTTCATTAACTTATGCAACTGCTGAGTGATTTACTTCTCTTATCCAAATTAGGTCAGCCACAATTAAGCTGCACCTAACCAATTAGAATACCGGAGACACTATTAAATCTTGAGATTGTGCCAAACTCTCCCATAAGCCAGCAGTACAGTCTGTTTTTTTTTGTGAGATTAAACAAAGACTTCAAGAGTGACTTATACATATATACATATGATGTGATGAATGCGATTTTAGTTATAATAAACCAGCAGGTCAGCATTGTTGTGGGATAGACAGGAGCAGCTCCTTTTACAATCTAATAGCCTGGGAAAATGAAGTGATTACGCATCTTTACATGTAGCTAACACAGCCCTGAACTCTTGATCCCTGGCCTTCTGATTCCTACTGCTTGTTAGGAATAAACCACTTCCAAGCCTTTGTAATGACACTGAGCATTCTACACAATTAACATATTATAGAGTAAGGCTCTTTTCTGTGTCTGTGAATGTGGCCGCCATTAGGTGATTATGAGCACAGGTTGCCTTTTTATACTCAGATGATATTCAGATAGTCTATCCTGTTTTGTATAAATAAATCAGCTTGGGTGCATTTAGTGTGTCCTCTGATGTAGGAAACATCAGAGGACACACTAAAAAAAAGTAATGCCATTAAAATGTAATGCCTTTAGCACCCTGACTACACAAGCATTTTTGTTGCTATGACCCCAAGGGCACAATATAAAGGGTTGCCAGGTGTTAGTTCATGGAGAGTTCAGTGGAGATGACTTCACTGAACAAAGTCGACTCGTATTAACTATTTTTCTTCCCAGAGACCTAAAAATAGTACAGTTTAGTAACCCATACTAATTTATACACCATTCTCTGATCCAAATGATATGATCATATAAAGTAATATGTGGATGAAACACTTTGTGTATGAGACGGTTATATGATTGTACCTTTTACAAACTGATTAACCATTAACGTTACTGACATCAAAATTTCAACAGTCTCCCACTCAAATGATTGAAAATCATATCTTTCAGACAATTTAGCAGAACTTGGCTCCGATTGGACTGAAATTTTTCATTTTTCTGTACTTAATTCTGATCAGCGTATTTAATCTGCTGTTTTAGATAAAACTGTTTTTTAAGATTATGTCATAATTTGACTTTGATATGTTGTGCACAACTACACATACATTTGCAAGCACATTATACGCTTAGATACATGTATGTATTTCTATAGTTATGACTTGACTGTGGATGTGTACAGGGTTTGGGACAGCCGTGCATGGCAGGTGACCAATACTTTTCCAGCCAAGCAATACATCCAGACCCACTGTGACGTCTCTCCAAACGGAAACTATTTGGTGTCCAGCAGTAACGGCTTTGGAGGGCAGGGCTGTGAAGCCACGGTGAGGCCATTGGAGGTGTTTGTGTGGGTCCTGGCTATACAGGTGTAGATGTACAGACAGTTGATATTGTTGAGGCTGCCAGTAGGTTACCTGTTGTCTGTGTTTGATTAAGTCAATACTAGAAAAATGCTAACTGGATTATACAATATGTTTAGTAGCAGGAAGGCTAGTGGCTGATCAGTCAATACTCATTTCATTTTCATTTTCTCTCAAATACATTACGTTTCTCCAGATGGTCTCTGAGTGTTTCCCTCGTGGTTTCAACTCCCCCAGCTTATACCTTGTACCCCCAGCCAGACCAGTTTCCTGTCTAACTTCTCTCGTCTCTCCTACTGTCAGAAGATACAGATTAATCTGGTCCAAGAGCACCCATTTGACTAACTGCCAATGGTTCTGTACCATAATCCAGTCTAGTAAAAAGTAAAACACATCAGAAGTTTTGTTTAGAGTATATGACACATTGATAGGTCTTACTACACATACTCTCAGATGACTCAAACATTATTCAGTTGTCCTTTTTCAAATTCAGAACAATGGTTTGGTTGAAATTTGAACAGCCCTCTCCTGGCCACAATACAATGTTCCTACCCATGTGGGAAGCAACACAGCCTTGAAAATTGACTTTTATCATGTTGAATTTGATTAACATTTCATTGTATGGCATTACTGTTTCTGTTGCTTCTTCTTCTTATTATTATTATTATTTAGTAATATTGATTACAAGCCATTAATTGTTATAGTTTTATTATTATTATATAAAGTGATCAGATTTCATTTAATTTGCCAGTCCAGTATAATTCAACATTGTCATGTATCCACTGCCTTATGCAGATGTTTTTGAAACTTCTGACACTATCATTTGTTCTCAGTGGAATTATGTCTGTGTTATTAGCTCTGGGACCTGCGTCAGCCTGGCTGTAAGGTTGTGGAATACAGAGGCCATCTCCAAACCACTGCCTGCTGCGTGTTCCTACCTACGCCTCCTGGTGGTACAGCTCAGGTAGCAACATCCTCCCATGACAGCTCCATCAAAATCTGGGATCAGAGCACAGCAGGTAACACACACTGATGGACAAAAACATTACACACAGAAAGACCAATACAAACTTATGTAGGGCACAGATGCAGACACTGTTTGGGTGTTCGGCCTTTTTACACTTACTCTCCTCCAACTCTCCCTCTGCCATCTCTTGTTCAGTTTGTTTAGGGACATTGTGTCTTGATGGTGCTGGTCCACTGGTTTCTCTGGCTCCAAGTGACTCTACCAATCTACTGTGTGCTAGCTTCAACACTGGCCTCAACCACATCCAGGTTGGCCAGGGATCAGTTCAGTCCCAGGGTTCTGGAGCAGGTTCAGGTGGGGCAGGTGGCCTGGACATTAAAGTTGTGGCACGTTTCTGAAGGGCCCAGAAGAGCCCGGTGTGGCTCGTAACCCCGACCTCTGAACAGCCATTGACTCAGCGAGTACTATCACTGGGTGCGAACAGCCACGGCAGTTCTTTTTTAAATTTTTACAATTTTTCATATTTCTATAGACATTTTTGCTTTACTAGACTGCCATACAGTGAAGAATGACAGAGATCAGTGAGAGAAGGAGGGGATGAAAATGACATGCATGGAGGATGCTTCTTTTGTCCAACTGAGCCATTGGGATGCCCCTCACATCTGTTATGCTAGGAGACTGTAAACTCAACATCAACATGCTTGGACTGTTTCCTTCTTGGACCAAGCTACAAGAACTGGGATTTACTCTGTTTATATACTAATTCAACTAGGTGGTGCTGACAAGCTACTTCATTCACATGTTGTATGCATGTGTTGGAGATGCTCAACACAGGCTCAGATGACATCTTAACACATCTGGAGTGGCATTGAAAATTTGGAAGCATTCTTAGAACATGAAAATCAGATATTTGATCAGATGTTCTCCCGATTCTGTCCGGGAAATGGGAGCCAAATAGAATTTCATACTAAGTGTATGTAATTAGTTTTATTCCTGGATAAAATTTATTAGGTGCAGTCAGATTTACAGTCTCGTTTGTCAAACAATTTGTGGAAAGTTGTTTTTATCAACAACACAGAGTAATGAGTAACACCTGTATCCTGATAAGTTTGTACTGCTGATAAGTTTTTACCTTAGCATTAACCTGACAAGTGTTGAAATGATTAGCCGCAGTCGAGGACTTTACAGATATGATAGTTTTTTAGGTAGATTGCAGTCAAAAATGGCTTTTAAGATAGATTCTGATATTTTTAAACTGAAGCTGCTGATAGCCGATATCCAATATATTTGAATTTGAAAATTACTATGCAAATACTTGAGTAATTCCCTTTTTGATAAAATATCTGAATAAACAAACGAGAATTAATAAAATATTAAATACATAAATTAATTGCAAATAAAGCTGCAAACCTACTACCAGTTAGGTGCTTAAGATATTGTTTTAAAATGTTTTAGGTTTTTTTTTTAATAATATGGTATGGTTACTGTGCTATTAACAAGTTATTTAAATTTTTTGTTAGAATTACCAATCCAAACCTGCTGTGGTTTAGTTAGCAAATGCTAATGTTAATATTAGCTGCCTTAAGTGGATGTATACGGCCACAAATTACACTTCTGTCTGGACTGATTGTTGTCAGGACATGTGAAGACTCTTGTATTTGACGTTTAACCTTTATTACTGATTACTTTATCAAGTTTACCTGCTTAAAAGTGACATACCTTTTGTTTGTAGATGTCCTGTTGAAAATCTCTTCAAAACACAGTGCTTGCTATGTCATTCAATTCCATTTTAGAGAATTATGTTGGAACAAAAATAACAAAAAGGTCAGGAGGTGGTTCGATAAACCAGTTTAGTGGTAATAAACTCTCAGGTGATTCCAATACTGATGAATTTAAATGTGATAGCATATATTGGTTATTATTATTTATTGGAATTATATCATTCATGGTATACCAACTCACTTTGTGAGATCTGTCCGAGTTGGATCACTAGTATGTACATTGCGCCTCCTTGCTATGAGAAAGGAATTTTTACAAAAAGAAAACATTGTCCTCTTCCATCAAAATAACAGATAATGTCAAACTGTTATATGTTGCTCATGTTTCCATAAGATTACACCAGAAAGCTTCTGCATGCAACTTAAATTTTTTATTGCCAGCCACTGACCAGTTTTCAGTGGAGAGGACTGGTTTAAAAGAGTGGACTTCCCCTGCTCAGGCTTTTCCCAACCGTTTCTAATCATTAATTCACTGCTTCAAGAATGTGTTTTCCTACTCTGTTATCCATGGGAAAACTACGGCTTGTTGTGTTTTTGATCACACTTTCTTAGACCCCTAAAGGTTTGTTCATCAGATCCTTTAAGTCCTGTAAGATGCCAGGTTGGGCCTCCATGGATTGGACTTGTTTTTCCAGAACATCCAACAGATGCTTGATTAGATCGAGAGCCAGGGAGTTTAGAGGCAAAGTCAACACCTTCAGCTCTTTGTCATGTTCCTCAAACTATTTCTGAAAAATGTTCGCAGTACGGCAGGAACCTTATCCTTGCTGAAAGAAGGCACTGCCATAAGGGAATACTGTCGCGATGAAGGGTGGTACTTGGTCTGCAGTGTTTAGGTAAGTAATACAGGTCACAGTAACATCCACATGAATGCTAGGACCCAAGGTTTCCCAGCAGAACATTACCCGGATCATCACACTGCCTCCACGGGTTCACCTTCCCATAGTGAGTTGTTTTCAAACTTTTCCTGGCTTGCCCTCCCTCGGAGGCCAGCTCTTAAAGATGACACATTTTTGTTTGGGGGGGGGGGGGGGTTATATGTACTTGTCAAGTATATTATGAATTACAAAACCAGCATGGGTGTTTAATGAACACCAAAGATTTTATCCAATATACAATAGATAGAAATATAGTGGACACTTAATCTCATAACAGACTTACTAGTTTCAGTGGAATTTTTCTTACTGTAAATAGGCTGATCTCACACACTTTGCTAATTTCTACTCCCATTTTTTCAAAAATCCTGAAATAATTCTGATTATTATGGATTAAAAAACACTCTGAAGGAAAATCACATATGCATGAAATTATTAATGACTCAGAGATTGGAATATTGTAAGTCATACTGTGGTGGTTGATTTATTTAATCTGGACCTCATTTTCACTCTGACAAAAAAGAACCACTTACCCATCAACAGGTTTTCATAAAGACTCACAAAATAGACATCAGCAGGAAGAACAGTTTGGTAGTTGCCAAATCACTTAAGTACAGACATTTTCAGATTTAAAAAAAAAAAAAAAGTCTAAAAATGTTGCACTAGCGAAATGAAAAACAAAAACTGTCCCCATCTACTTAAAATTCAAGTAACAAATAATTGTCTTAAATTAATGAAAAATATACATTATTGGCACAGCATGTTATAAAAAGCAGTGGACAAGTAGGATACAGTACATTAAATTCATGGAATTACAAGTCATTCAGAAGACAGTTTTAAGACAAAATAGTAGCATTCAATCCAGTGATGAAAGATGCCAACACCAAGATCTACTGGCATCTTTCAGCATTTGAGTGGTAACAATTGGTACATGAGGTCTACAGCTAATGGCAACTGTAAGTATTCAGTGTCTCCTACATATCTGAAGGGAAGATTAGAGCCTCCATCTCAGAGCCTTTAAAAATGTTTTAAAAGCTTTTTTTGTCTCAGAAACTGACATTTTTGATGTGCTAGAAATAATTAATAAAACTGCGTGAAAGAACTCAGGTGTTCTCCTTTTCCTCTGGAACAGTTTTATGTGTCTAAAATACAAGATCTGACAAATACCCCTCCAAAGCCCGAATCTTTTGAGATCCCGAAACAGTTGAGGCCCAGTATGACCCCAGATCCCATTTGGTCACCTGACTCCAAATAATTTAGTACCATGCCACTGGAAAACTGGCTAAAACACCTTCAGTAATGCACATTATTAATTCTAATCACTTAACACCTTCATAAATCACACATGCTGTCATTATTCAAACATACACAATCACTGGCTATAGACTGTTGGGGAAACCAAGTTAACGGCTGAAGTCCGTCTCTCAGGTCAGCTTCACCTCTTCAAAATAATGGAAAAAACTAACAACCTAAAAAACCAAAACAAAAAAAACAAAACAAATATAGTTTCACATTACACATTTACAAATTATCCACCATGTCAGAGATCATAACATAGGCAGCAAGGCTCCAATGATGGAATGAGAGAAAAATTCAGAGGTCTTATGTCCAATTTGGCATTGTAATGTTGAACAGTCCTTGAAAATGTGATCATTTGGTCTACACAGTACAGCAATCAGTGCAAGTGTTAACTCCAGTGGCGCAGGACAATAAGACTCATTATGATAAAAATCCCTAATTAACATATAATTCATCACATCACAAACCACATTTTCAAAGGGCTCTCTACCTAGGAAGTCACCAACATGTACATAATGCAACGCAACATTGTAGGCACAAAAAGCATGCAAGAAAATCCCTTTGACTATTATGAGTTACCTGGGGTGGTTCACTGCAGGGGACTAACTGAACATGGTTTGGTGGAATAAGAATTAAAAAAAACCAAAAACCTTCAGATTTACAAATAACAGATGCACATTACCATAACCTTCATTCAAATATTTGACTATTTTTGTTTAATTTTGCCAACAATTGCTGGCGTGAAAGGCGAGACAACGGCTCTACTGTCTCATGTAACAGTAATTATAAGAATATGCTCAGTAATGTCAGCACCTTGCATTACAGTGATGCTACAACCTCCTTCTCCCGAGAAGAATGTTAACTCTGAACCCTTAGTATTGCAAGACAAAATAAATAAATCATTAAATAAAAAACCTCCAACAGCATCTCACACATACTAACAGTTTCTGAGGGGTTTGTTAATCTGAGTGTCAAGAGTATAAATACCATTTTTTTTCCTTTGCCCTCAGCAGTGTCGTGAGGCAATTGTAAGAGCCCTCTGATCATTTCAAGCATTTTGAAACATAAATGACTTGTTTTCATCTTTAGTTAATCTTTGTCATAAGACACTGAAAGCAACAACTTTTTTTTGTTTTTCTTTGCACAGCATTAGGGTCATTTGTACAAAAGCATGTGTTTACAGTGTCCAGATTCTATAAATTTATTTTACATAAGAGTATGCAAGGGGGAATATGAATAGATATAGAAATGATAACCATAGTGAAGCATGGGGGGAGGGGCTATCAGGGCTCAGTTTCTTATGACAATACATGATGAGAAATATAAAAAATAATGGCAGAAATAATAAAGATATAAAAAGGTCCTCTCAAACTAACAAATTATGGCTACAGTAATGCATAAAAAGCATGTGTCTAAAGCACAGTTTATAACAGAATAATATACTGTGTGATTCAATCAGGCTGGTCGTAGATCTATAATAAATCACTGGTAAGAGAAATTATCACAGACTAACATGAATAAATTTAGAATAAAGTACACCTGTCTCTACAGCCAGGTCAAATTGGGCTGTGCAATACAAACTGTACCCCCCAAATAGGATATATTACAGTAGGCCTTAATCTGTAACGAAGTTAAGAAATTGATCACATTTATACCCACCTAAATATCCAAGATAAATTTTGATCTCAAGCAAGTATGATGGGACTCAATTTTTTTTAATAGAACAATTTTCTAAATAGTATTCTCGTATTTTCATACATTTTAATATTTAAAATGCTATTTTCCCAATTCAAACGTTAGAACCACTATAGTTCAAATCCATACAGTAATTCCACGCCACTACTAAAATTATCAATGAAAAGATGGATTTGCTCTTGACATCACATATGAATCAAGAATAGTAAGATATTGACAGATTTGAAAACATATCTGAAAAACTGTCAAGTGACTCAAAGAGAACGAGACATGATTTTTATATGCTTAATATCTCATCTCCAATTTTGATATACTCATTGGTTGAGTCCCTGAGATATTGCTGTCCGTCTACATTTTCCTGTCTGATGGTGATGTTTTAATACAATGCTTTTTGATATCACCAGCTTCTCTCTCTCTCACACTTACACAAACACAAAAAAAGTTGGACACCCAGATGCGTTTGCTCATGCACCCATGCACACACACACACGTTCACACAAGAAAAGGAGGTCCTGATGTCAAACTACTGTCACTATGGAGCTGTGACTCAAGGAAACAAACTAGATATACATAATTTCAACATTTTGGATGGAAATGGAATAAATAAATTGTCCAATGGACAATGATCCGACACCTAGATGATTTTTACGTATTAGAAATAAAATATTGATATCTGACCCCTGCTTCATACACCCTATCCTTCTCCTACACCAATAGTTTCAAAAAGGGGAAAATGTTTGCAGTTGAACCTGTGTAAGAATTGTAGCCCCCCTGGTTATTAACAAGAATAAAAATAAACAAACGTACATAAAATATGCTTTTCATTGAGCATAGGCATTGATTATTCTTATCCCAAAACCAAAAATTCAAACCTCAACTTGGGAGTATCTCAAAAGTAGCTGAGGAGTAGAATTAGGTCAGCATTTAGAAAACCATGGACATCTCTCTGATAACCTCCTTAAAGATGTAGCAACAACCTTTCAGAGCCTTGAGACAAAATAAAAGAAAACTTGCTGTTTTGGTTGATTTGCGTGAGCTCCAAGTTAACTGTCCACACCTCTGAGGATTTTTACATACCTTGTGACTAAAATTGACTCATGCCATTAAAATACTGTTTTCAGATGTAGTTTTGTCTGACAATCAACTTTTAAATACCCAGTAGTTGTGTTGCTGCAGTTGTTTGCAGGAAACAGCATTCTGACATCAAATGCAGCCATTTCTACAATAACCCCTCCCTCCCCTGTCATCTTTGCTGCCAACTACGTCTACTGGTCCCCGTTACGTTCTAGACTGTCAATGACACGACTCAGCCTAATGTTTAGCAGCCTGATCTGAGTGTCCAAGTGGTCGATTTTCTCTTCCAGTGAACCTGCCCCGCCACCCCGACGCCAGTACGCCCCCACAGGCCCGGTCATGAAATATACAGCCATGATGAAGCACAGTGGCAGCACTGCGCGCTCGGGATCACCTTCAAACTTCTGCAGGATGTAGAGGCAGGACAGAGCGAAGAGTGTGACACGGGCTAGCCAGAAGAAGCGGCCAAACAAAGCATGCAGCAGATAGAAGAAGCCACCCAGGAACATGGAGAGGAACCAGTAGGCCAGGAGGACGGCAGCAACCAGGAGCAGTGCACGTGCTGGAGAGTTGGTGAGAGAAGTGGGGCTGAAGTAGTGGCTAAGGTTTGAGGCTATAAAGGAAAGAGAAAGAGAAACAACAGGAAATTAACTCCAAAATAATTTGTCGAAAAACTTAGAAGAAGCTATGTCCTCAGTCTAGAGGTACTCGACACATTCTGGAAACTGAGAAAGGGAGAGTTTAGTTCAGGGTATTTTAATTTTCTTTTACAACTTGTGACATGTTTAATTCTGTGTCCAATTATTCCCCGTCTCTGACATTTCTAACATTTCTTATGAACACATTTAAGGACTTACAGTCGATGCCCATCACATCCAGCAGATCTGACCAGATCTTCCAGATGGTGTCCAGAAAAGAGTCAACTCCATGGACAAACCGCTCAGTTGTTTTGGAGAAAAACTGTAGTAAGAAAAAATAAATTTAAAAAAAGTGTGAGACTGTTAAATGGTCCCATTAAATGTTTAGTCTAGACCTACTGTAAAAACAAAACAAACAAAAAACATTCAGACTATTGTAATGGAACAAACCCAGTGAAAATAAATAGTAAAAAGGACAGATAATGCACATGACCGTGTATTGTGCCTAAAATCATTTTATTTGACCTAAAGTAAAGCCCAATACATAATGAATATTTGATGTCATATCATATTTAAATGTATTTTAAAATGAGAAAACTGCGGAAAACAAGACCCTGACTGTAAAAACTGAACGGATGGCATAAAGGACAGGTTTCAATTTAAACAGTAAAAGGACTGCAGTTTAGCAGTTATACAGCATAGTTGTGCAGTGATCAGGATGAACAGAAAATCCTCCAATCCACTATGAGCAAGAAAGTCCCTCTGTGCCCTGTATCACAACAGCCACAGCAGTAAGTTGAGAACTTTTGCACTTTTGCATTATCCACATTTTGTATACATTTCACAACTATTGAGCAAGAACAATGTTTTGTTAGCTTCTCATTATAGCTGCTGCTGCTGCTGCTGCTGCGTCCCGTTGTTCTCTGAAGCCTGTGGTAAGGAAAGGACTGCAGTAAAACTTGACAGGACAGATTTGGGGAAGTTACACAACAGATTACCATTTGCCCTAAATTACCAACCCTCATTTTGAAAGACTGCTAAGGTGTGGCTATAATAGTTAGTCAAAAGTTAGTCAAGTTAAAACAGACAGACTCTACACCTTAACAGGGAAAGGTGCATTTTTTGTCTACATTGTCAAAGCAGTCTTTGCAGGAACCAATCCAAGCCACCTATCAACTTTAAAACCCCTTTCTCTCTGCAGACATTTGATTTTATCACAGCTGTAAAAAAGCACAAGTGTGACTGAAAAGCAATAAGGATGCTCGATTCCAATCGACACATCGTGAAGGAGAACACATTTTTGTTTTGACCATCGTCGTTCAGGCTACTCTGTGCAGCCAGAAAGAAAAGACACGATCACGTGTGCAGCCCAACGTACAGTACAGTCACTTTGGCTTTCGCTCTGGAGGCTCAAACGCAGGAAACGACATAGATTTCAAAATGCAGGAAGCGAAGCTGCACCAATGGGAGAACAGGGTGTAGTGAGATGTCTCTGACGACGACACCTCTCTGATAATCTGAAGGTGAAGTGGAAATAAAGAAGCGGATGTCACGGCCCGAACCGCCGGGGCTGCACGCCGCCTGTGACAGGCGGCGTTGGACGCACAGCACCGGTGAACGATAAGACTCAGTGGCACGTTGATGCGAATCATCATTTAAGTAATATCCGCTTTTACCACATTACACGACAACCTCCGGAGGCGGATAAAACCGGGGATAAGGGCTAATTTTTCAAAATGGCATCCGTGAAATTGTTGGCCAGGCGCGGCGGCTCTTGTTCCCCCGTTAGCCGCGGTCCGACCACAATAATAAAAAAAAAAAACCCCAAACCGCCTCGGCTCCCGGGTCCCGGGTCCCGCTGAGCCGTTTTCTCGACATTATAACCCCGCGGACCGACCTTGTACAACCCCCTGATGTTGTCCTCCCCGAAGACGCTGCTCAGAGTCTGGTAGATGCCGTTAGCTGCCCGTCGGAAGCTGTTCTGGTTGCTGGTCCGGCTCCTGCCCGCTTCGGCTGTCGGCGGCAAAGACGCGGAAAGCACCAAGAAAACCACGAAAAACCCGATTCCCTTCATGGCACCGAAGCTCCGCAAGATGTCGAGCGGGGATTTGTGTGGAAAAGGTTCAGTCAAACGCGGAGAGAAGCGGGTCGTTAGCTGCCTGAAGCGACGCCTCGGCGGAGGATGACCGAGGCTCCGGCTGCGATGGTGGCGATAGCCCGCGTTGCCTTCAAGGTCACCTCGTAAATTTCCTGCTCCGGTGCCCGGACTTGGCTGGCTTCCGTGTTTTTGTTTTTTTTTTGTTTTGTTTTGTTTTTTTGGCGAAATTAACGAAGGATCGTTTGCGTAAAGTAGAAATTTATTAATTGATTGATTGATTGGTTGATTTATCGACTCATGCTTTATTCTGTCGAACAATTTAGCGGTTTCTTACTGCGTCGGAGCATTGAGGAGGATATCACGGTGAACACTAATTGGCGTTTTATTTGATTTATTTAGCAAAAGTTATAGCTCTTATATGTACGTTTTTAGGTGACACAAATAATTGTCAGTTGGGTTGAGAAAATACATACAGAGAGAATATCGACATCGGGGTATCAGCAAAGTTATTTTCCATTCCGTTCACTTCACTTAACACTTTTGTTCTTCGGACATTTCCGATTATCAGTAAAGACTCCGCTTATCTTCGTGTGAATTGGAGGCAGCGGAGGCTCATCTGAAGCTCGCTGCTGCCCTCTACCGGCCAAGGAGCCTCCCTGATTCTCTCAGCCCCAAAAACTGGTGGTGATGAGAGGATCCAGTCCTGTTTTACCCCAAAAATCAGGCCGCAGGCGTCTCCCCCGGTCCCCTGCTCATCTAAGGAAGCTTTACTACAACAGCATCGGGTTTTTAGACGCCCGCATTAGTTACTCATCAGGTTTTCTTAGTTTGCAACCAAGGAATTCAGCTACTTTTTCTGATTTTGCAGTGGTTGCAGTGTAAGAAATGAATAATTATAGAAACCACACTGACATCTGCGTAACTACTCGGGCTTCACCTAATTTTCCCCTCCTGTTAGCTATACTGTACGTGTACGCTGTCTATAACAAAAGACAACATTGATAGCAACTCAGGAAGGCCCAGACCATGTTACTTCTCAAGAAAATCTGAGAACTCCTAACATTTGTCTAAATTAAATACCAAAGGGCAGGTCAATGCTTACAAAAGACATGACAGGGAGTTCAAATATAAAGATGGCGTTCACTGCTACCCCAGAGAGGCACATGTTACTTCATTGGCCTTCCCCTGAGTTCTCATTATCCAAAGCTTCACTGCATTGTGAGGCTGGTTAGTTGTACTGGTGGAAATAGGGTAAGACGGCAAAATGATGACGGGAGTAGTGAGGAGGGTGTTACACCAAGGCCAGGTGCGGGAGGCCTCGTTTGTTTATTACAGAAACAAGCTCGCCATTTTGCTTGAATTTGTTCGATCACGGGAAACACGAGGATCAGGTAGTTTTTCCCTCTTTAAACGAGCACCCACTTCGGAGAAAGCCGCAGTAAACGGGTCGTTGGAGTCCTCACTTGCCTCTGTCTCGTTCAATTCAGCCACAAGATGGTAGGACTGGACTATAGTTGGACTGGACTATGGCTGCACCTTCACGACACTGAGCATTAATATATACATTATATACATGGATTTTAGGATGCCTTTATAATTGTAGGAGCAAAGGCAGTGGTGGGAATAATTATTGGACTTACATTAACGTTCAGGTGAGAGAGGTGGTTGACAAGTGATCAAAGGAGATACTGGAGGCCTAAGTTTTTCTGCCCCATCTTTGCTTCCTTCTTCCCCCCTGCGTTGTTTTTACTCTTGTCGCTAGGTAACTGCGGTGCGTAACCCTGCGTCGTATCCAAGCAACGACGCACACAAGGCGAGGAGATGTGCTCAACTCGGGGCTAGAGCAGATTTAATGGCTAAGGAGCGATATACTACTTTAGTCTGCACTGCACACATGAAGTTTAATTAAGCTACTAGTTAGTTTATTAGGCGGGTGGGTTAAAAATGCATGGACGAGCTCCAAGAGATGTTCATGACGACAAGCAGCGGCTCGACCGAAGTGGGCCCCGGATCCAATGATGTCATCCGGTGCAGTTATGAAATATCAGGCAGGATTTAAAGTATGCTGCTTAAGTCTCCTTTTAAAGTGAGAAATCCGTCTGCTTCTTTTATTTCTCCACAGAACATGTAGGCAAAATGCAGAAACCCCCATTTAACATGAAAAGCACTGAGCTACTTTACCGTGATGCAGTCACTATTTAATCCATTTATTAATTTATTAGAAAGATGACAAGGTGTCAAAACTTAAAGTAGTTAGCTTTTGAATACAGACTACAAATAAAGAACAAAATAATACATCTGGTAGTGTAATTCAATCTTATCCAATCTAATCATATATTTGCTGTTTTGTTAATGAACAACTCGCCTATTTTCCTTTGTTTTCTCCTTTTTTCTACAGATGGATATGAGCCATGGACAGTGCGACTCCTCGCCTGGAAAGTTTTCTGTAAGAAAGAGAGAAATATTTTACATGTAACAAGTGAAGACTTTAGTTTGAACAAGGAGCCATAGACTTGGGTGGGCAGCACATGGGTGGACAAGAAGGTCATGAAAGCAGAGGCAGATCTATCATAGGTCATTCTCAAGTGGGAATGTACAAGAAATAGGAAGTATTTTTAATTTATGACAAAATGTCTCATGAAGGATGATAGTGGTGTTGCAAGTTATTTCCTTTTACAGCCATATAACATAAAAACACCAACTGAGGAGAGGTAGGTAATGATTGTGGGGAAATTGTTTGCGGAAAAACTAAAACTATTATTTCACCATTTTAGGAAGGCAGGAGATGAGAGTAAGGTGAAGATGATGTTTACATATTGTTAGAAACAAACTGTAAAGAAAAGCAATTTCGTGTTGTGCAAATATTTGTTTGATTGCAGTCTCATTCTCTCTCTGCTTGTCCTTCTGTTGAACCCTGATCTCTTCAGCTAAATGCCCACGGTGGCTGCAGTCCTCAGAACCACTCCAGGCATTTTTGAGGTGGTGTCTGAGGTTCCTGGCCCCAGGGCCAACAACGTGCTGCCTGCCTCGGGAAATACGCTGGGGCTGTGACGGCTGATGCAGGACAGGCTGAGAGGCTGGTTAGAAAAATGGTAGTATGGGTGAAGATATGAGAGCATAGTAAAAAGAGCACTGAGGTTACTGACAGTGATTTGATATGAATTTGCTCTTTAATCCATTATGTCGCTCATCAAAGTTAACTTCCTTACAGTGTGTCTTCTGTATGTGAAGATCAAATGAAAAGGTACTTGTCAAAAAGGATCAAAAAGTCTAATAGTAAAAATAGATCTCTGTGTTGATGCGGGTTCACCCTTTTCCATCTGGTCCAGGGTTTGCTTCTGCAGTCCTGTCAGCACTACAAACACTGTTGGAATTACAGGCTGCTATTTAAAACATCTTCTCCAGAATTTGGTCTAAACAGTTGCATCTCTCCTCCTGTAGTTGAACCAGGTGTATTTGATGTAACTTTAACTGTGTTTGAAAACATGATTACTTTGAACATGATAAGAGAAACAAAGGAAACTTACACTATCATACTGATTTGACTTTAATAAGTCAGAAAGTCCGTCACATTGGTCGAAATAATGCTTCTTAAATTCACAGCAGTCATTTATGATATATGACAGATATTCAGTGATCATGATTATGATAGAGATAATGAGATATGAAGGGATAGGTACATATCCCTCATTTACTGTATGTTCTTTTATATGCCGCTGGAAATCTGATAATAACCTCCAGGCACAGGCTGGTGTTATCTCAAGTTCATTTATCATAGGCGACAGTAGTCTCATTAGGCTGAATATTCCAATTTTAAAGTCCTCAGAAGTAGCACACCAGCAGTGGAAGAGTCAGGCCTCTTTCTGTCCAGAGACACTCAGTGGTAGTGTCGAAACCTTGAAGACAGCAATGTGTCCATTTTACTTCTCTCCATTGTAAAACCCTCCTCAACCTTTACTGTCTTTATTGTCCAGAAGCAAGGGTTTTTTTTTTTTTTTTCCGAGCCCCCTTGACAGGTTTATCATTTCTGTTCATCAAATTCAACACATAAAAGAACCTTGTGTCATTGTAAATCCAAATTTGGTACAAAAAAACCCTGCCATTAGCTCACTTAATACCTTGCATGATATATTAACTTTAGAGAAAAATTGTTGAATTTTGGATAAAGTCCCCTCCAGCTTCATCAGTGGTGAAACATATTAATTTCATCCTTGCAGCGAACTCATATGATATTAGGTTGCTCTTTGCATTCTCCTGCTGTCTTAAATTTACGTCCAGCTTATGCAAAAACAGATAAGCTGTGAATTAACACTGAGCTCAGCTTATATCTGATTGAGTTTGATACCAATGATTAGCTCAATTTGTACAGAGAATATAGCATTTGAGACTTTCACCCCCAGACCAAACATGAAAGTGTCCCTGTAGAGATTATGCTCACACTCCTCTCCTTCTGTGCTAGCTGTAATTACCTGCATAGCACCTTACTCCCAATTGAAGGAGGTTGGTAGCTTCCATGTATTTTGACTGAGATGGCTTCATTGCTGTTCCAGCCGACAGTTCTACCTCTACTTTCCTTCTTTCTTTAACTTTTCTCCTTTTCCTACTCTGTTTCTGATCTGCTCTCTCCCCACGCTCTTTTCCTCTCTGTCTCTGTCCCTCCCTTGGTCTCACACTAAATTTGCCCTGGGCAGTGCTCAGACACTTTGTAAGCCAGGGCGATCTCTCCATTGCAAAACCTGATTACTCTTCTTGCTCTACCTGTCTTTTTCTTGCTGCTTCCTCTGAACAGTGGCTGCAGGCTAGAAGTCTGCGGCTGGTTTGTCAGTCAGATATCCCATCCATACCTTCCCCGGGCCAGGCTTATGGCTATGAGGACACCCTGGGTGTGCTCTGCAAGCAACCTCCTAGGGACACAGCCCTGGGGCCAGTTTACTACAATCCATTGCTGGTAAGGATTAATACATACACGCATGCGTGCACGCACACACACACACACGCACACATACAGGCGCTGTTGGAAGTTTGAATATATATCCATCAGACAATATGAAGTGCTCATTTGTGCACACATGCGTGCTTTCATTAGTCTGTGTGAGTGTATGTCTGAGTGTACTTATGTTGCCTTTGCAGCGAGGTCCATTAGTGTTAGGCAGATCAAATGCACCACTGAACCCCCACCTCACCTCATTCAGTTGGCCCAAAACCCATTTCCATAGCTAATGAATGCAGCTCCACTTTAAAAAAAAAAAAAAAAGCCACAGCGCACCAATGCTCATCCATTTTACATGCCAACAAAGAGAGCCATTAGTAATTATTCTTCACACTATATTACAATATTCACTTAAAATAATGTGCACGCCTGCTGGTCTGGCTCTCAATTAAGTCATTCATCTGTTAATGACCAGAGGAAGTCAATAGTGTCCTTGAGTGCTGGCTGAGGTTGTGTCAGCACACCGGCGCAGGCACAGAGGCGTGCTGTGATTTAGGGCTATCAGCAGTGCATCCATCCACGCCTCTTTCCTTCCGTCTCAACGTCTCTTGCTCTCCCTTTGAAAGTTCAGCCTCCATTTCTGTCTGTCTTCCGCCCTCTGTCTCTCCATCTGCCACACTCGTTTCTTTAAACTCAAGCACTTCCCTCCCGCCCCATGCTCTTGCTGAGTTCAAGAGTGTGGACAGGCGGAATTAAGTGACTGTGTGAGGACTTAACTTCAATGTGGCAGGGTAACCTTTGAATGATAAGACGTTAGACGGAAATCAAAGCAACATCACAAACAACACAAAAACATCTCTATCTGATTTTTTTTACTGACCATACAGGTCATTTTACTGACCTGTATCATTACATCCACTGAGACTTACAACTTAAAACACAAAATTAGAGACAGGCCAGTAAGATGTTTAGTTAACAGTTATTGGCCTATATGGACTTATCACAGATATATTGGTATTGGTGCATACTGTATGATGGCTGTTAGGAAACAGTGTGCACAGTAAAAGCACTTGAAAAACTAGAATAGAAAGAGTGTCACCATGAGGTATTTTGTTTGTTCATACTGCGTGATATTAAATTTGGCAGATTTTCACAACACAGCTGGCCAGATGCTGATGTGGAACAGAGACTGTATTAGTACAGAAGAAATGGGAAAACTGAAGGCAGATATTTCATCACTTTCTTACTGACCAATCAGTGAACATTAATCTTTGTTGCAGAGTCTACATGAATAATACTTTCAGGTTTATCTATTAACACCCCAGTGTACTGGCTCACAAAATCAAGCACTGGTCACTCTACACAGCATTGGTACTTGGTTTGAAGATGTGAGTTGGAGTTGCAAGACTGTTCCCTCAACAGAATCCAAATTTAGACACATGCTGGTTTGTGTATGTTTGTGGAAAGCAACGCCGGTAATTTCCTCCTGCAGGATCCTGCCTACACAAAACCCCACTGAGAAACACCTATTTTTGGTGCAATTTTTTTTCCTCATTTAAATAATAAATAGCTTGCCATTCCATTTTTAACAAAGCTGCATTAATATGTTATTCCCACTATATGTGTTTTGTTTTTCTTTTAAAGGCTTTCCTTGACATAAATAGGCAATTTGTGCCTTTGTGCACAGTGCCAGCTCTGATACCATCACAGTGTTTGTATGTTTCTACGTGCAAGGCCAAACAGTTATGTCTTTCTTTTTAAGTTAAGGATCTGAAGATCCTTGTTTGTTATCTCCCATTCTCAAAACTGGATTGGAAGGTTAAATGAAACAGAACCTCAGTTGTTTTCCCAGGTCCGTCTGTCATTTTAATACAGGTTTTCTCTAAAATTTAGGGGCAGCCAGACTTGGAGACCAAGCTGTTAAGTGGAAGCCCCCTAAGTTTTAATGAAAACAATGAAATAAAGGAATAACATTTAATTATGGGTGTAATTAGTTATATTTAGTTATCTCACTGTTCCTAAACTGACAGCAAATAGTTACATCTGATCATCAACAAATCCGACACCTCCCAAAGTTACAAACTGCAGTGCCAGGTTTTCTTTATGTATCACAATTATATTAATTCTAATAGTAGTCATTGCTTGCCTGACACATTCCATCAGTATATTTCATTTTTACCTCTCTCTGCTGTTTTTAGCCATGCTTGCAGCATGGCTCTAGGGTTGGCAATGATGGTCAGTCCACTCATGATCTCCAGTGGCTGAAACCAACAGACTTTAGTGATGCCCTGCCTTTTTCTCTTGTGCCATCATGAAGCTGACTGTTTTGATTTTGTAGTGAAATATCTCAGCAACTATTAGATGTATTGCCATGAAATTTGGTATAGAAAAATTATCCCTGGATCCCTCCCTTTGGGGATTCATCAACCTTCCCTTAAGCACCAATAGCTGGTCAAAGTTCTCACTTTTCTAGGGAAATATTTCAGTATTTACTAGATTGATTAGTAGTATCATAAGGACTTTGGTGATTCACTGACTTCTCCTCTAGTGAAACGGCAATGTTCACAATTTTGGTTTTGAAAAAAAAAAAAACACCTATTGGATGAATTGCCTAGAATTTTGGTTAAGACATTCATGTCCCACTTAGGATGAATTGCAATAACTTTGCAGCAAATTGCAGCAATCTGCAATATATATTTTTCAGGAAAAAGCGTACATAGTATCTCTAAAATGTGTTTGGCAAAAGCTGGCCAGTTCATTTCCAGATGTAGCCTCTCTCAGTTGTTAAGCAGCCGGAGGCAAAGGAAGCAGGCTGTAAAACTCAGAGAGATAAGAAAGGATGGAGGGTCTCCCCTAGATCTTTGACATACTCTGGCATTTGGCTGAACTTCACATTTCACTCAGCCCAAACTTCATGAGCCCTGGTTGGAAGAGAAACCAGATAAGTGGGAAAGAGTCAATTCTATTTTCTACTTCTTTGTTCATTCATTTATCATCTTGTTATCTCGTTTTCTCTCTTCTCCCCTCTTCTTTCTCTCTTTCTTTCTGGCCAATCATTTCTTTCATCCACTCCTCACCTTGAATCTTTTGATATCATCCTGCTTTTTCCCCTGCTATTTCTCTTTCTCCAGTCAGAGATGAGTTCTGCACAAAGGTATAGAAGATTCCACTTTGGCAACATGCAGGGAAGAGAGGTAAGGTGACAGTGGAAGCGGAACCAGGTCGAGGACAAAATTACCCTGAGATGTAAGTATGACTTGTCATGTTGAATAATTTAATTAGTTTCAGTACCAGTTGCATATGAACAAAAACATTGATTGTCATTACATAACCGTGTTAAAGTGGTATTTTGGCATCTTAAAAATATGCAGTTATTTGATTTTTTGATGAGATTCAGATGAGAAGATAAACACCATTGTCATATATGTGTGATGAACATAAGGCTAAACCAAAAGCTAGTTTGGTTAGGTTAGCTGGAAAGACCAGAAATGGAGAAACAGGTAGCCTGGCCAGCTAACTGTCTGCAGTGACTTCCTTTTGACAGAGCCTTTTCACCTGTTTCTACCAAGCATTTTTACCAAAATGTCAAATGACTGCTTTAAACTTACTATCAACAATATAAATTTGGGGACAACTTCTACGCAGGTTGATTTAGTACAGTATCATTTTTACTTAATTCTGAATAACTTCTTCTTGTATTTAGATGCATTTGGTTTAGGAAATGATTGATCGGATGGTTACCATTTTTATCTGAAATCTCATCCTCATACAAAATAATGCTTGGTGCTTAACACTAAAGGAATTGCTAAAGTTAACTATACCTTAGGAACTCGAACCAACTAAACATGTATGTAGCATTGTCTGTAATTTGTTTATATATCAAAGAGATATGTATATCTAATTAAATATAACGGATAACCATCAATAAATTATTAGGAATAAAAAGCTTTTGAAGCATGAAAAAGGAGCCACAAGGTTGGTTAGATTAGATGCTCCTCGACATCTAATCTCAGAAGTAGCACTACTCCCGAACCTTTGCAGAGTGCTGAACAGATAAACTGTTGCACCGAAGTGAAATATTGCTTTGCTCCTACAGCCAGGGCATTATGTTTGACATTTCTCACACAGCATTTCTATTGATGGCCACAGGGGATTGGGGCTTAGTCAGCTCTTCTAAACTGGTGGGCACACACACCCAGTTCAGCTATTCATAAAGGAATCCACTGAGAAATAGAAGGGAAGGTGTATGTGTAAACAATCACACCTTGTATATGTACATGCAGGCAAACATGTACATGCCCACGCGAACAAGCCTGTGATACACATGATTATTGGAATGATTTAAAAGTGATTGAAAACACTGTTTTTATATCCTTTGCAGATGCTGACAGAGCCGTTATTTCAGTCTTCTCTTCCTTTTTCCCCTTTATACCTTCATCTCTTGTTCATTCCTTCTCTCTTGTCATCTACTCTCATCTATCTTTGGCTTATTTTTTCCTATTTACTTTTCCATCATATACTATATCTCTCCTTCAGTATATTATCTTGCCCTATTCCTCCTTTTTTAAAAATTCTGCTTTGTGTGTTTTTAAACACACTGCTCTGTTTATTTTTTTTATCACCTCTATGTGTTTGTCTGTATTCTTTTTCTCAACTTTGCCATTGTCTTTGTTTCTCTCAGAGTCCCAAAAACACACTATGAAAATATAAACCTTCAAAAGGAACAGAAAGGCAGAACTAAGCTTATCATCCCTTGCTACCACAAACTGGTGCCCAAGCAATAGAAAAAGAAGGCAAGTATGTTGTTTGGATCCATGGGGTGCTATACATGCTAGGTTTGGATAAATGACAATTCTAAGATATAAAAGCTTTACAGGAGTAGCATCTGTGTCCATCTCTGCCTCAGTGAGGAACATAGTCCTTTGAAGTGAGCTTGTGTGCCCACAAGTGGCAATTAACGCTGTATTAATTGATTTTTTTGGGCACTTTGGGTCTCAACCAACTCTTGAGGTAAAAATCTGGCTCTGTAGTTGTTAAATGCTGTGAAGTCACAAGGCGGTCGCTATCAATATGTGCTTGGGCAGATAGAATACATTTGGTTTATCATAGCTTGCAGACCGCAAAACTGAACAATGCGCTGAAAGACCCTAAAATGTTATGTAGAGCTGAGGGTAACTCAAGCATTGGGGATGATTCTTTGTGGGATTGTCACTATAAGTGCCTCCTTTCATGTTCAATAAAGACATTTGATTCATTGTTGAAATTAATTTCATAGCTCTTATAGTGTAACAGTAGCACAATTAGCCACAATGAGCTCCTGGTCATACCAAGTGAGGCTGTTGTAGCAAAACCCTTGAGAGTGACGAATTAAGCAAAGGTGCGATTTGTTAAATATGAATACAACTTTTGTAAGAGGAAGAATATGTGTTCTTTCAAATCTTGCTTATGTACATATCAATAAACATGGCATTGGTGTACAGCAAATAAATTAACAATCTGTGGGAGACATTGAATCATAATACAGAATGTTTTGTTTGAAAAAAAATAAGGTTCAGAGCACTTTATTGTGTTTTTTTGTATGGAACACTTAATTCAAAGTACTTGGAAAGCCATCATAACCACATTATGAATGAATAATAGATTGCAAACACTACTTATGCCCCCGCAGTAACTGAAGCCTGTAACCTTCAGGTTTTAACATAATCTACGTGGTCTGGCATATTTTATAATGTTGTTGTAGTTACACTTAAATGCTCATAATTATATTCTAATTCCTTGATGTGATTCAGTAGTCTCTTTAAGCAGTAGGACCAACTATATTCTTATGCAGATAACAGTTTGCCCCTCTGCACTTTAACTTCACTTTAATGCAGACTGATTCTTAACACAATAGGATTTGAAAACTCCAAATTGGAAATGAGTCGTAATAGAGTGATTTAAAGTGAGAAAATAGTCATGGTAAGTACTTTGAATTAATTCTGGATCTAATCAAATACAGCTGATCAAACATGAAATGTTACAACCCACCTCACATTATGATTCTGATTCAGATTCATCAGTTCATCCATTTGCCCATAGAGGGCAGTAGGATGTAAGCTTTAAAAACAAAGCTGCAAACACACACACACACACACACACACACACACACACACACACACACACACACACAAATACAGACAGATTCACTGGAGCCAGTTAAGTTGAGGGGGAGTTACTTGCCTGCATATGAACTTGGGTGTGTGAGTCTGAAAAATATGAGACTGGATTTGTGGAGAGAGGTGAACGCATCCCTGCTGTCAAGAACTCGCACCTACACCTCTCTCTCTTCTCATTCTCTCCCTCTTTATGCATTTCGCTCTGCTGTCTCTCTACTATTTTAGATTTCAGGTCATTTACTTGTGCATAGTTCATTATACGTGATGTTTAATTGCATCTGTTGTACCTCAGATATATGGCTACCAAAGTGAATAAGGCACTATAATTTATCCCGTGACTTTGAATCAACAACTTGGTGTTGCCTTCGGTGTACACTTGTATGTGTACACCATGCTGTATTTGGACCCCCTTCCATGATGGGGGCACCTCCATCTGTCATCATTAGTACCTGACACATCAACTCACTCGCATGTACACACACACACACACACATACACTGACCAGACGGGTCATTACCCACGGTGGGGACACTCAGGACAAACACCTTTTCTTCCTAGAGATCAGCAGACAGTCTGCCTCTAATGGCTCTGGGCTGCCGGTTTCATGGCGTTTTGACATGGCAAGGGCAACGACTGAGCAAATCACTTTAACAAATCATTTCTGTGTGTATCTCTGCAGCCAAAAGCAAAACAGATGGAGTTTTACCGTTGCAGTGCTTTATATGACCCTGTATATATGAAGTTCAGTGTTCATCTTTAAATTTTGATGTTGTGAATTCCATGCTAACATCATGCATGATGTTTTTATGTTTGCAGCACTTGTTATTTTTAGAAGCTGCACTGCTCCTGCAGGGGAAAAAAAAGGAATGAAAACAAAATAATTTGGCACAACTGTCTAACAATGGATATAGTATTACCTACGTTAAAGCTGTACAAAAAAGTGAGACATATAATAGTTGTACAATATGTTTAGTTAAATGTATCATAATTATGCTGTATTTGTATGAGCTTACATAAGGGTCATTAAGATTTTGAGCTTGTGAAATTATGTTTCGCCTGTGGCTGTATATCACCCTTAGCAACTAAACAAAAGTTGTGCAAAAACAGAGACGTACACAAAGATGCTGAAGTTACAAGCACATATTTAGTGTCTGATTTTAAAGCAGGCTGCTTAAATCTTATAAATCTATTAAACCTTTTCTACAAATTCCCAAACTTAAATTTATTACACCAGTTGCAAAGGTATGTATATGATTATACCATATACAACCACAGGTTTTATATTTGATTATTTTTGAACTACATTTTACAAGTTTACAATGTTATTGACCCGTATCTTAGCCCATATACTTGCACTTTGAAATGATGGTTTAAAATTGACAAAACTTGCAGATTTGCTTATGTATTGTTATGGCTGATGGAAAGTGAAGAGTGAGCCTGTGAAGGAATTTCTCACTGCATGTAAAGACTTGTTTTAAGAGCAGCAAAGACATCTCTTTATAGTGAGCACAAGATAGTTAAATGGAAGTGCAAGATTTTCTAAATGCCAGAGCTCTTATTCAGTACTGAGATGAGCAAAATTACTTTAACCATGTCAAATAGTTTTATCCTAAAAGCATTCTCAGTGGTAGCTTTACTGTAAATCAGCATGTTGTATGTCTATATGTGACATAATGGATTCTGAGGACAAGAAACTTGCTTCTGGAAAGAGGAAATTGTAGTCTGAGTTCATGATGAAAGACTGAAGTTTCCTATGGTAGGGGGAGAGCATTGTGCTGAAATTCACTTCTGTCACCCCTCAAGATTTGGGTATAACTGCATCCATGCCGTTACTGTTGACCAAGTTAAATCACCACTGACCCAGCAACCTTGATGGTTTACTACAAATACAGAAATGTTCTAGTTCTGCACAAGGGAATGTAGAAATATGTGTGTGTCTCTGTGCACATTTGTTTGTATGTTTTTGTTTACTTACCCCTAACTGCCAGCATCTCTGTAAGTGTGAGGTCTGGTGTTGTTGGCTGGTTTTCTAGTTATAGTAATTACTGCCGTGAAATAGTGCAGTTTTCTCAATTTAGCACATGACATGATTGTTAAATGATTATGAAAGACCATTGGTGTGCTTTCTTTAATTTTTAACATGAATTACTTATTTGCAGAGTAGAGAAGGTAAAGGGCTTCTTCTTACAGTGCCTCCTTTGTTTGTTGTCACCATTTGCTCACACACCTCTGGCATTGGCTTATCTTTTCAGTGTTGTGTCTTTCAGTAAGTTCATTTCCATAATAAGTCTTTCCCTCCTCTCCTCACATTCCTACCCCTTTCATTTATCTCAAAAACATAGAGAAATCAGGGCAACTCCCTGTCCTTTTCTCCCCTTTCCTCTCAGTGTGTCATTCACCTCTAAACTCCTGACACTGCTACATGAAAAGCGATATCACCAAACATGTAAATGCATCCCAATAAGAATATTACACTTGATTTATGGTTCATTTCTATCTCTCTGCTTCCCATTGGGAGTTCAGGGGAAAGGCCACCACATCATTTTTGGCAGTTTGAGAAACCGGTAAAGTCCAGTGGCAACCTGCTGAAGATCACTTGCCCCTTCCTTTCTCAGGCTGAGGTACAATGCAAACACAATTTGGCAAAGTTCACAGTAAAGCCCTTCACTGCTCTGTGTGTGCCTCGTGGGTGTATTTTCAGGTGAATCGGGTTGTACCGTATAGAGCACGTTCTTTCTCAGGCAATTTTTGCACAGCTTCTGTCCAACAAGGTCTATAGCAATTTTTGTGTTTTTGTTTTTGTCTTCCTACTGCATTGATTCAACTTGAATATGATCTTCATGACCTCCAACTGTAATCTGAACTCTCTGAACAAAATGTTATTGGTTACAGAACTTTAGCATACAGTATACTGCATGTGTGGCAGAAGTGGCCCTGCACAGCACTATAGTAAGTCACACTTCTTTTCCTGCCAAAATAAACACACCTTCTGGTAAGCAGATACTCTACCAGTACTACATAACTACATAAATGTCCTTAGCTTATACATGACTACAGTATATTCTACAGGCTGAGAAAACCATCCGATCATATTGAAAATATTTCTCAGACACAATCTAGTGGAGACAGATTTATTCAAATTAAGGGTTTCCAAAAGGAGATTGAATTTAATATATAATATTTAAGATTAATTTATAGATCCAAGAATCAGAGTTGGGTTTTGCTTGTTTAATTGATGCGCTTGGAGTGGGGAGGATTTCTTCAGATGAGAGTGAAGATGAGTTTATTAATAGGCCCAGAGGAGTGAAGATGAAGGATGTGAAAATGTGTAAATTCTCTGACTGATGTTTTAATCATGACTCTGACACATGCACAGACTATGTAAGTGTATTCTCACACAAAAAAATACAAACACGCTGACGCACACACACCTCATTTCAGCAAAAATTCAGACATATATATGTTTGACTTTTATAGACATAAGACAGACAAGTTTGCCAGTTTTGCTGTAATGCATGCAAATTAACACAACTACATTTTTTGTATCACACACACACACACACACACACACACACACACACACACATAGACGGGTTTCCTGAAATATCCTTAATAACATCTGAAATGTAAAACATTTTGCTAGTTTCCTGGTGAGAACAACTGATGCAAGATTGTTGTGTGCATGTGTCACAGTGTTTTCTGACCTAATTTCCCAGGCCACATGCTGTGTTAGTGCGTGGACCCTGTGATGCCACATGTCACAAGTCATCTCCAATGCAGAACTAAGAGCATCAGTTTTCTTAGATCTTTGTTTCCCAATGATTCTGGTGCCATCTGACACTGTTACCCTGTGGGGGGATGGAAAGGAAATTGGGGGGGGGGGTGAATAAAGCAATGGAGGGGGGAAGGTTTAAGGAACAAGTGGAATCTTTTACATATTGAATTTCCTTCTCTTTTTAAAAACAGGCCTTTTCCTTCATTCCCTTTTGCTTCCCCCTGTCCACTTTTCCAAAAATTGCATTTACAACTCATTTACAACTTTATTTTCCCTTCTCTCTACTTTGGCTTCCATTTATTCCATTTCATTTCTCCTTTCTCCTCAGTTATGTTTACCTTTCTCTTCTCTATCAACCCTATTCACATCTTGTTTAATTCCTGAGTCTCTTTTTGTCTTCACAACATTTTACATGAAAAATGTACAAAAAAAGCAATTTCACTTTGTAATTTTTGACCATCATTAAAAGCCAACCACCAAATTCGAATAGATTTAAGTTTTTGATTATAAACGACAAGCTTAGTGCCCAGACTTGTGAAGCTCATTCACAAACCTCAAAGAAACTGAATACTGAATCCTGACTGTGCTCTCTGGCCTCTTGAGAATGCAAAATAATAAAAACAATATTATGGGAAATAATAATGTAGACTGCAATGTAAAGTTTGATGATGTTGTCTGAGACATTGTTTAGCGAATGAGCTTTTTGTGACTGAGAGTTGTTAACATTAACATGACATTTTATCATTCATGAGCTGTCAAGCATTGGGCAAAAATGCTCTCAGCCAACTCCAGCAATGACAACGCTCATACACATATCAAGTATATGACAAAAACATGAAACAGAAGTAAATGTTAGGCAAATATGAATATTATACAGTGTGCTATATCATAAATTAGAGCTTGCCAAAAGGATGCGATTAAAATAATTTGTCCTTGTAGAAAATTTAACAGTGATATCAGACTAAACATGAATGAAATTTTCACCCCGCTTTATTTGTTCACCCCCCTCTAAATTCTGATTTGCCCTCAGTATAACTGCAGCTTAACATTGAGTGAGCTGGGGAGTTTTGTTTGTTGCTTGAAGAGCACAAGGGCACTTATGTTACTTCTATTGTCCCATCACTCTGTGATTAACAGACATCACGACAGTATTCGTGATTCGTGAAAAGTATTCCTTTTCTTATGAGATGTGTATAGAAATTAAAAAATAGATTCAACATTCAATGTGGAATGCCAACAAAGCCCAGTCAGTCAATTTCAGAGAGGAGAAAATGTGCCTTTACCAAAGCCAGCAGGGCATAGTTGGATTGACAGATGGTCACAAACCCCAGGTCCACAACTGACTTTGAACGAACACAGCTTGTTTTGGCCTTGAAATAACATGTCTTGTAGTTCCTGTTCCACTTCTTTTTTTCCCCCCTCAAATACTTACTCCATTTCTAACGAAAACACTTCCTCTCTCTTTCGCCTCTCTTTCACTTAACTCTTCCTCATTTCCTCCTCCAGCTACACATCTTCACAAGTTCTTCTTTCCCTCTCATTTCTCCTTTTCGCCTAAAAGCTCTATTATTCAGCTGTGCATTACTAACACAATTTTCATTACACTTGAACTAATTTTCCATAGGCTGCATCTTGTTTAAATGGAAAGTGCTAATCAATGAGTGGAATATTTCCAACTAATGGGTTATATTGGGTTATATGGGTTATATTTTAGATCATTCTTATAGTTAAAACATCATCTGGGGAACTGTCAAAGTGTGTGTGTGTGTGCTTGCGTGTGCATGTGCCTCTGTGTCTGTGTGTGTGTGAGCGTTTATTTGTGTGTGTGTGTGTGTGTGTGTGTGTGTGTGTGTGTGTGTGTGTGTGTGTGTGTTCATGTGTCTGTGTCTGTATATATGTGTGTGTGTGTGTGTGTGTGTGTGTGTGTTCATGTGTCTTTGTCTGTATGTGTGTGTGTGTGTATGTGTGATGGTGTGTGACTGTTTATTGGTGTGATTGTGTGTTTGTGTGTGGGCATGGCATTGTTATTTGGTTATGCTGGTATTTGAAGTAATCAAGTTCTTAATATTCCTCTGTCACGTTTGATAACAACCAGCTAGATGGTGAAGCTGTGGGAGGCTGAAGAGAAATTCAGAGTTACATTGAAACCCAGTTCGCCCTCAGTAATTTTGATGGAAAATGCAACTTTTCTTCTTTGGTCCCTTGATTGTTTGTGCTGTTATAATAGGCTATCAGATAAACACATTTGTACCCTGGAAGTGAAGCTGCCAAGCAGTCACAGCGCTGAATCAGCTCTGATATCAGCAAAACATTACATACCTGATTGTGTGCATCATTATCTGGGGGTTGAATATGTTGTCTACCTCATACCATTTTTGCTGCCCTCATCTCACCATATTTACCAGACGTGACTGTGTGGCTGGTATTGTTTTTAACTTGTGTGTGGGTGTGTGTATGTGTGTTGTTGTGTCATCATGGCAGAATGTGGTCCTGGAGACACCTACTGTAGCGGGAACTACCACAGAGGTGAGTACTTTGAGTACTTTGGCAGGTATCTATCTGTCTCAGCCTGTGGACAGATTCTGATCGCATTACAACTGTGCAAGATACAGTCACAAAACTGTACAGGTGTGTAGTTAAGATCAAAATATCTGCATTTGGTTAATGTCAAAATATCAAGATGTTGATGGGTGTTGCGGCTGATGAGATGTCATTGCACAATGGTCTCTGATGATCCGTCTGTATACATAGTACTCTCTTTTACTCTTGCTCTCATAAATTTTTCTTTATGGTTTTTCTTTCTTTTTGTCTTCTATCAGTTAAGATATTTTACTTTTCTCAGAGGAGCTTTTACAGACATAGGATAAAACAGGATGGTCAGACAAGCAGTATGGATTGGTGAATGGAACAGATGTACAGCTGAGGGCAGAAAAGTAAAGCTTAGAACCATCAAAGTTAAACCAAGTCTTACAATGTCAAGCTGAACCTGATATATCCTAAAATCGGGACAAAGGGTAAACACTTGATTCAGTTTAAAACCTGCGATTCCCTAAAATCAAATCAAAAGTGTAGCTCCATTTCTTCATCCATCCATCAATTTTGCTTTCTTTTGTGTAATGAGCACATTGTCCATGGTGCGGACAAGATGGTTACAGACTTTTAGTCATGTTGTCTACTTTTCGGCAGCAGGCACTTAATCTGTGTTTGGTAGAGTTCCGTCTCGTCTTGGCATCTCTGACAGAGAAGAGACATAGCAATCTGTTATTTTTGTTCCTGTGGATAAAGCAAATATTCACAGCTGGATTTATTGTTGTGGTCCAGATGTGCACTGAGTAGTGAAAATAATGGGACTATTTGATTTAAACAGTGCTAGTGTCAGTTGGATCAATGGAAAGTGCTATTAATCATTACACTGAACAGTTTCAGTGTGTGTTAGGGACTAGAATTACGATGCCTTTTTTCCTCCAACTCTCTCTTCTACCTCCAATCTGTGTTTCTTCTCATACTCTAACCTTTATCTGTCTCATTCCCTTTCATTTCCCTCCATTAGAGGTTTAGCACTGTGAAAGAAGTGTTGCCCCCTTTTGGTGTATATAATGACCTGCGCTGTGCCCTGGAGCTGCTGACGAGGACAACAGGAGTGAAGAAAAGCCCATTTGGCATCACTGCAGTGCGCTTTACTTCTAACCATAAAAACTGCTCCATACCAGGTCAGTATGTGTGTGGTTGTGTGTGGTTGTGTGCTGTTCAAAGTGATATTCCTCTTTGATATATGTAGTTATATTTTACAGATGCAAATCCAGCTTTCTCTTCATGTGAGATCTTGCTATCTTCTGTTTGCGCAAAAGAAAATGTTGCCTCCATACCATGTCTCCTTGACATCAATAACACCCAATTGTAGCATTTGAGTGGCAATTTTAACTCTGAAACCTATTCTCTCTCATTTAAAAGAACCCATGCTATTTAAAAATTCAGATTTTAACTTAACATCGCCATTATATTCAATCTAAAAAGTAATAATTAAGAAAATAATTACTAAACTGAAGCTTGTAATATCATTTTGAGATGAAATTAAAGGGAAATGACTTCTGCTGTGGCCATCTACAACGTGTGTGTCTGTGTGCTTGTGCGTGCTTGTGGGTGTGTGTGTGTGTGTGTGAGTGTGTATCTGTGTTTATGCTTGTGCTTGTATTGTTCAATGAGTTAACCTTTCTGTTGTAGAGATATGAGCAATTTCCACTGTCCAGTTTTGCATTTAGCCTTTGAAATTCTAAAAAAACATTGAAAAATTAGATATGTTTAATCATCATTATCTCTTTTTAATGTTACAAATTAAATGAGAGGTCAGAGTATTATAAAAAAAATATTGTTATAAAATTATATTTTTTTTTCCATTGCCTAGACTGCATATATTACAGTGAACAGCAGCCATTTATGTCTAACATCCTTTAAACTTTACCACATTTATGTCGGTTTTTGCATTTTCTTCTCAAAAAACTTCTCTGACTATGACTGAATTTAAAGACAATCCATGACTTTTCTGGAAAGAAAAATATTATTATGGTGTTAAACTTCAGGTCTGAAAAGGTGTCTGATAGGTTGTGGAGCAGAATTGAAAGGTGAAAACTCCGCTTTATTCCTAAAATATCATTTTTGTATGCACCAAATTTTTAAATTTTTATCTCACGGGAGATGGTCGGAAGGTATACTTGCAATTTGTTACTTAATTTTATTCTTGTTGAATTTTAGAAATTAACATTTCATTATGATAAATGCAACAAAAAAAAGAAAAATGTTTGGTTTTGCCAGCAAAACAAAAGTGTTTCTCAGTTATATTTCTCTGCTTTTTTCTTTTTTTTGCATTTCTGTGTTTACTTTTGCTTTCAATATTTGTACCATATTCTTAAATTCCACACACTGCATATGTTTTCAAATGTTTCCTTCATTTACTTGGTTCTATAAATTGCATAGCTTTCTAGGCCATGATATTATTAGTAATATAGAATCATCCATCTTTGTTTTCGAGCATTTTCTTTTCTAGCTGTTACTAAAGTGTGTGCTCATACATGCAGACATGATACTATATTGCTGAGGGGACAAATGTTAAATCAGAAGTAACATGTGACTGTCTCCATATGAAATTCATTATAGCCAACACCACATGAATGCTGCACACGCTGCCAAAACTAAAGACGCAGAGCCAGAGTTACACCTACACTACATGTGTGTCATGTTTGTGTCTTCATTTTATAAAAAATCCATGAGGTTCAGACAGAACTAACAGCTACTGGTTTGTGGGATAGCGAATACCACAGGTAACGATTCACTGGGATGTTGTCTGACCATTTTATCTCAGATTAGTGAAAAGACGTAAGAAAAAAAAAAACAACAACACACAAATACAGTAATCCCTCCCTGTCTATACTCTGTCCAGGTCCAGGGTGCTACGATTTGTTTGAGAAAGATTTAGCCCAGGAAAGTTTTGAGAAGGCATTTTTAGAGTGAAGCAGGAAAGGAGGTTTTGGCTCCACTACTCAGTGTAACTCCTTCTTCGACAACTAGGAATCAATAGGGGCCCCAAGTCAAAAGACAGTATGGGGTAGGAAGCTCAATCAATGTACTGTAGTCATTCATATACTTTCTTTCCTTCTTTCTTTCTTTCTTTCTTTCTTTCTTTGTTTCCTAAAAATACAGTATATTTGCTGGTATTAATTGGACTGAAATATAAAGCTTTGTTTTTACTGAGCCCTATATGGATATTATCATACGTTTGTGTGCATATGTGGGCCTTCTGTGTGTTTGTATTCAGACAGAAAAAAAGTCAGAGGAGCGCTGCACAAAAAAGCACACAGCGGTTTTCAAATCAGCCATAGATCACCTGGCATTAACACTCCTTGCTAAAATAAGTCTCCTTTTCTCTCTACTCCCCTTTGTCTTTGTCTCCCAGTTTCTGCCACACTTATCTTGGTCTTACTCTTCTCCATTTACACTCCAAGTTTCTGTTGTGAAGCTGCTCAAATGTACCTAACGAGAGTCCAAGATGAAGTGAAACACAATTAAATGCCAAAATTTTACTTTAATGGATGGGCCATTGCAGTGGTAGCATCTGAGCCACTGTGTCAAGGGTCCTGTTTTCCAGCAGTTCATTTTCTTTGACTGCCTCTTTTCTCCTCTCCTCTTCCTGCTAATGCTCATGTATGCTGCAGAAAACAGGACACAATTTGTGATAATTAGTTTCTTTTTCCTCTCCTGTGCTCTTTTCCTTTTCCCTGTGATCTTCCTTGATCCTGGCCCTCACCTGGTTTCCTGCCTTTATTCCTTTCAAACTGTTGTTAATAGGAAACAAATATACTATTCTGTATTTACATACCTGACTTTGACCTTCCACCTCTAAGTTTAGCTTTGTTTAATTGTATTTCAGTGATTTATTAGTATGACCTAAATCTAAGATATATACGAAAGATATTTTATTTAGTTAATCTATTTAGTTAATCGTGTATTTATTTAAACATTATTTTTGAGTATTCTGCAGCCGCTGGGCATTAACTAAACCTCAAATCTAAAAATGCAACATCTTACTGAGAGAAAATAAAAATCATTTGAAACCTTGAAATGATCTCAAAGCAAAATCACACTCTTAGGTATTTAAAAGTATCTGTAATATTCTCCATTTTCATTTCTCTCATTGAAGTTTCTCCTCTCTTCTCACTGTAACTTTTTTTTTTATTTCTGATGGCAGTTTTTCATTTAAACTGCTAAAATTTAAGGTTCCAATTCTGTTACAGTTGTTGCAGAGAAACACAAAAAGTTGCACCCCTTGTTGCACTTGTGGACCATGACCATGTGACTCTGTGATTCTATAAAATGATAACAGCACATCACTGCAAAATTCAGCAAGTGCCATTATTTCTAAGGCTGTCTGTTTCATGAGTGCATCCATTTTTAAATTTGACCTTATTGGAAATATTGCTAAAACCCTTGTCTTTACACTTTTACATGACAACACTCTAGTATTATGTATAGAGTTCTTGATGTTAACATCAGCAAATAAATAACAGCGGCAGTGGTGTTACATTTGAAAAGAATGACATTGTTTGGATTGTGAAGTTGAATTTCTTTGTCCTGTATGACACAGGATGGTGTTTACTTGCATATAAATAATGTGCTAATGAAGAAACAGAGAAGCAGCTGGATGTGAGGGTTAGCAATTGAATACCAGTGACTCTAGTATTGAAAAAATGTTCTAGGAGAAAATTATGTAAATTACCTGCTAAAGTGTATGCCACAGCATTTTAATATTCAAGATACACAATTTGTATTTTCAAGTACCCTTCTGGGTACCAGCTGTTGTTTACTCTGATTAACTCCAAAGGTTAGAAGTGTTATCTAAGTCTTGAGGCAGAGGTCTCCAGAACTGATCCTAATGCTGCAAGCTATGTCACTTTCTAGAAAGACAGAGTTTAGAAAGTAATTCAGGATTTATCACAGAGGGCAGAAAATCATAGATTCAAAGCTCAAGCAAGCCCATTGAGGCAAATTTATTACTTTTGAAATTGGATTATATAAATAAAATTTGACAAAAAATTTAAATTTAGCTTGTCATATTGTGGCTTTCATGCACATCCCTTACTCAGTTATACACTGCTGATATACCTAACTTCCTCATAACAATGTGGAAAAAGCAAATTCGAAACCCAGTCATGTGGACAATGGGCAACAATATGGCTTTGTCCAGGAGAAATCTAGCTGGGCAGATCAGGTTTCTGTAATCCCCCACTGAGATCATAGCAAAAAGGTTTCTCATTTACATGATGTGTGAAAGAGTTTTTGACCCTTTGTGACTCAGTACTGAATGACCTTGAAGAGAAATATATACAGTTGCAATCAGAAGTATTTAACCCACTCACCTCAAAAGACATTATAGTAATGTGGATGAAAGATAATGTGAATAAATTACAAAAAAACATCTTTGAAACAATAAAAAATATTTGATAAATTTGAGTTATTTTGACAACAGAAGCTGACCTAACTTCGAAGTTCAATTGAAAAATGTACCTCTTAACACATGTGCTTGTGCAGTATAATTCAACCCACAGCGTCAGTACTTTGTGGCACATCCTTTAGCTTTATAACGTCTAACAAATGTTTTTGGTAAGTGCTGCAACTGCCTTCTTTAAATCCCACCAAAGATTTTCAATTGGATTTAAATCTGGTGACTGAGAAGGCCACTCCAGGACCATTTTCTCAACCAAGCTTTGGTTGACTTGGAGGTGTGGCTGGGGATCACTGTCTTGCTGGAAACTCCAATGATCACCAAGGTTTAATTTTTCAACAGAAGGCATCACGTTCCTCTTTACAATGGCCTGGTGTTTCTGGGAATCCAATATGCTAGGTACATGATCAAGATAGCCAATGAAGCAGTTGTACCAGCCTTCATCAGGTCATCTTGATCTTTGGGGGTTTGAATATTTCTGATTGCAACTGTATATATATATATATATATATATATATATATATATATATATATATATATATATATATATATATATATATATATATATATATATATTTATATGTATATATTTATTTTTATTTTTTTAAATCTTGATAATAAAGACCCTCACTTGTGAAAAGGATGTTTCACAAGTAAGAAAACAATCAAGTTTAAGTCTCAACAAGGCCCAGTGGTTTTCAGTCCTCAGAATGTGACACAGAGCCATGCTGGTTTTCATTCCTGCTGTCAAATTAGCAAGCATTTTACTCCTCAGACTGTAAATGAATGCAATCTACTACCCGGTGGATCATAAAACCAGCAGGACTGTGGGTGGAGAGGAACAGGAGTGAAAACTATTGCTGCAGTGTATGAGGAATGAACCCTGAGAAGTCTACAGGTGACACACATGGAAATATCTCTAAATATACTTGCATCAGAAATTAACATGATAATGTTAAAAATAATCATTTTTTATTGGGAAATTCTCTTGTCTTTCTACATAATGAGATCAGAGATCACGATCAACTTCATCTGGGTAAAGGATGATGACATTATTTTCTGTTCTACCCTGCTCTCTTCATCATATTACAAAAATAATGCCTAATTCTATCCGGATAGCAAAGTATATAATTTTTGTTTTCCTCATGAATTGTACTATATGTCTGTGCAACTAATATACCGATGTGCAGAGCATGGCATCTGTTACAGTTTCAGTTTTTACACTCATAGTAGTTAATTCCGACAGTTTGGATGAACATAGTTACAGAAATGTGTATGTTTATACATTCATTCATTATTGTTAGTGTTACATTGTCAATCACTTTTTATTGCATGAACTTAAGCAAGTGTGATGATACTCATTAGAAAACTGAATGATCCATTAAGATTGCTGGTGCTGCTCGCCTCTGTAATCGTCTCTACCTCATATATCTGTCTGCTCTGTTAGCCATTTCTCATGAAAAATGCACCATGTAGTTTTTTGTTTTGCTGCAGTATATTGTACTGATGGATGAGCTGGCTCACTCAGAATCCTTGTTGTGCTAAATCCTAATGCAGATAGTGGAAAACTTGACAGCCGTACTACTCATAGTCCACATAATGTGTGGATAGAGATCCACATGTTGGACGTCTGCAAGTTTAAATGATCCATGGTAGAGTTTAATTACATGCTCAACACACAAAGTGATTAAATATTTAACAATGGGTTTGACTTGGTTCAGTTCCCAGAAGCAGTACCTCCAGCTTGGTTGTGTGTTCCCACAAACATAATTGGCCGTGTTTGCAGGTGGGGAGCTGCCGAGGTTGAAGTAAAGAGAAGCGGAGGTAGCACATGCCTGTCTGCAGCCCTCCCACGGCAAACAGCAGGGTTAGCAGTATGAGGGACTGCAGTGCGCAAGATTTCATGCTTTCCAAACGGGGAAAAAATAGGGGGAATTGGCAATAACAAACACTTGCTTATTTGACTTTACTTAACAGACACAATATTACCCTCATATTTCCTTCCTTGCCTTGCTAGGTCTTTTTTTCTCTCTGGGTAGTCCCTCTGAGTGCTGTGTGGAGAAGATCTGAGGCCACTTGTAAAGGCTCCACACAGAGCCTCCTTTATGGCCAGTTAATGAAAAATCACCCAGGGACGTCTTTGCTGTAACAGTTAGCCACATGCTGCGCTGCAGCCTATGCTGTATCCCTGGTAACGGTCCCCGACTGGGTCGGATATTAAAAGAGTCTAATCAGGAAACAATCATGATTATAAGAAGGGAGTAAGATGAGAAACAGAAAAAAAAAGAATAAAGGCAGAAAGTACGTCTTTATTATCAGTTATATGTTTGGGAGTTTATGTCTTCTGAACTCTGACTTCAAAGCTGTGTCTGGCAATGGAGGTCAACCGTTTGTTGGAAATATTATCCACAAATCAGAAATATAAGCCATACCATGTCAGTTGAAATGATGAAAGCTTTCATGTGGGGCGCATTAAACACAACAGGCAGTTTGAGTCGAAGTTTATGGTCATGTATTCAAATGAGTCGTTCCCCAGATTGTCAAAGAGCACACATTAGACATATTGAGCAGCAAACATGGCATGGTTTATTTAGGATGATGTTTCTCATCGTTTGTTGTGCCCTTATTCAAAGGATGCTTGCATTTCTGACAGTCTAAATCGAATACACCTCCGTAAGCTCAAATATTTGAAGCTATGTCAGATCCCTACTTCAGCTAGTGGTCTGGATCTGATAGGAGTTGATTACCTGTCTGTGGAGGAGAGAGAAATCAGACATGTTGTTGAGAAATGATGTATCTGAATGGAGAGATGATTATGAGTGCAGCAAGGCTTAAATGAGAGTTTGCTTTTCTATCATCATTGCCTTTTTCCAGTATGATTTCTCTTGATCCCCATCTTTTTTTCTCTTGTTGGGTTCTCTCGTTCCTCATGTTTTCCTCCCTCTTTTTTCTTTCTTCCCTCTTTCCTTTCAGCTTTTGTGTAACCCAATGTACACATTCCTCTGTCCTCTGCAGATATAGTGAAATATTGCCCCGTCCCTTGAAATGACAGCAGAGAGGTTTGACTGGGCGTTTTGTCTGTCTGTCAGTTTTGACAAATACGTTGCTGCCTATTGTCATCTCTGTCGATATTGTTCTGCTGCCAATAATGTTGAGATTAATAGAGGTCCTGATGGATGGTTATTGTTACACTGAGTGAGTGTGAGGGGTTGGCAATGGCAAGGGCATTGATTCAGTAATGAGGTGTTAGCAATAGCTTTAATAAGATGTGCACTTTGACATGTAAGTGCTAGAGATGTCCTAAGTTGATCCCAAGCCTGGGCATATTTAAATTGATCGGCATCGGGTAAAATATAAAAGATCAAAATCCAATCCTCCTTTCTATACCCTCCTTTGTTTTGTACATCTCAGCCTGCTAATGCTGGCGTGCTGCTCTCCTTTACTACGGCAAGGCTTTGCACTGCAAGCATTCTACATATGAGTGTGAATGTGAAAAAATTTTGCGGCTGCACCAGTGAGTGACTCAGAGTTTCTGATACTGAGTTCTGTGGACATTAGCTAACCACCAATGCTGATTATCATTAGCAAAGAGCAGTGTACAGCATGTTTAGGAAGCAGCCTCTCCTTTTGGCTGGCGCTGACCGCCGCTTTCACCGGTTAAAATGACAAATGTAGCTGGCGGCAGGTCATAACAGCTGTCACTAATTAACACTGCCTCTGTGAGTAACTTAATAACAGGCCATAAACTTGTCTATGCCAGAGACTTTGTGTGTGGTAAAACCCTCCATTCTGCAACACCACTGTACAATCAAAGTGCCATGTTTCAAGACTGGGATAATGTGTTCTCTCTAGCAGATCATGTCACGACAGTTTCAGGGGTTGGATCCTCCGAATTAAACTTCCATTCATATCATATTAATAATATGATATAATAATAAAAGATAAACTTTAAATCAACAATCAACTAAGCATAAGCATTAGATCGGACTCGGTATTTTTATTAGCAGATAGCCTGTATTACAGGTGGGCTCGGACTGGGTCCAAAAAACATGATCAGGACAGTCCCAGTAAGTGCACCATCAGTGAATTGTAGGTTAAAGTGAAGTGGTTCCAGTGATGTACAATAATTTCCAACTAGTCTTTTATATACTGTACAACATTACAAGACTGTACCTGCTGTCATGGTAGCAACCCTTTGAGTCCATATATATACACAGTGTTGCTTTGTGATAAATGCTAACGCCCAGAGTGTGAATTATACATTGACAGTTGGAGGGTCAATTCTCTCAAGGGCATAAAGGGAACCGAGTAGGGGGCGGACACGTGCTTCAGTGAACCGAAGTCTTACAATACTAACAGTAACTTGCTTACGTAACGTAATGTCTGCAGTCTGACGTCTGCAGTCTGAAGATGATGATCAGTCAAATACATTACACCAGCTCATGGGCCATAGATCACATGGCAAATTTTGTAGCCAGGGGTCACCAACAAAGTCTTCTAGAACAAAACTGCCAGCAAGTAAGACTCACACTCACGACAAAAGCAGACCCACTGGTACAGACCAGTACCAAAGACACGATCAACATGCCAAAGAGGTTGGCAGATGGGTTACTACCATACAGCATCTAGGCCTGTGCCTGACCAACATTAACGGTACAGACCACCCATTGATATTAATCAATAATCTTAACAGCTGTTTTCTTACTGTGAAAATAGTCTTATAGAAAAAAAGTCAACAGTCAACATCATCCCATTCAACATTCCACAGCCATACTATCCTGCTCATTATTAAGCCTGCATGACAACCACAGAAAATACAAAGTGCATTGTCATCTCTAAGACTAATTCTCACAAGTTTTAACTCACTGTTGTGTCGGATATCTCCTCTCCTCTTGCTCCTTTTCACTCTGTGAATTAAATCTAATTGGAGTTCAATAAAGTAGAAGCATTTGAACTACTACAATTACAAAGCCTTTAGCCCAAAGGGATTTTAATAGTGTTTAAACACCCAACCTGGTAAAACTCTTGAATTCCTGAATGAAAACAAAGGGAGTGCATATTATAAAAGGTAATATCAACAGGCAATAAAACTAAACCACGTCAGCCACACAAAAGTATTGTTAAAATTAAATGATAAACTCTATATTGATATCAAAACATATCTGCACACCAACAAAGTTTCTTTTGTCTCACTGTTCATGACTGAGAACCAGTCTTAGCTAACAGTAGTTAATACACAACATTTTATAATGGTAATTAAATATCTACAAGCTTACATACACACAACGAAGAATCTAACATGCTGATATTAAGCAGGTATAATATTTACCACTTTCACCATTTAGGTTCAGTATATTAGCATTCTAATTAGCAATAACCACAAAATACAGTTGATGTTGATAGAAATACAATTAGTTTTAGAGGTATTTGGTTATAAATGACAAATGAATATTTTGACCTGATGATGGTGGTAGTGGAAACATTATAGTTTGCTGGCTTCTTATTTTCTATGGGACTGGATTTAGCCAGTAGCTGTGGCAGCTGGGTTATCTATTGCTGTCTCCCTTTTAAAATAAAGAACACTGACATTGCCAGGTGGTAGACAAAATGTCTACCGCTTGCTATCTCCTTGTTGGCTAGATATAATTTATTTACATTTTAAAATAAAGTAGGTGCAAAAAAACAACACTACATCAATATATGACAGTGTAAGAGTATCCAAAGGTGACATAGATTAAGTAATCTAATTAGACAGGACTTCATTGATAGTTTTTTAATCTACATTGCTCAACTAAAATTAGTTGCAAATCTTCTTACGTGTTCTGATTGTAATTTTGGGGAAAAGTTTTCACATAAGTTCAATAAGAAGTACTTTTTGAAAAATATCTCAACCTCAATGAAATCAGTAAATAAAGTCTTTTCAGTTTTATTCTGATGCATTAGCCAAATATTTGACAATACAAAGTTCACATTCAAGCTTATCTGTTTTCTCCATGCAAGTGATTTTAAACTGATGTAACCAAGCAATAACGTCTCTGTCAGTCAAATGAATTTCAGTTTATCTGCACTAATATCTGTTATGCCAACAATCAACAGCACTTCATAATTCTCCTTCCTCAGTGTAGCTGGCTTGATGGAATCAGACAGACGATATTAAAACATGTTTTTTATTACATGTACCACTGACAGTGATGGAGGCAGGTTTCATAATACTCCAATGGTGCAAAAATAATAAGAAAAACTAATAGAAAAAGGAGAGATTTCCAAACTGGAGACATTTTCATCCTTCATTTCACAACTCTTGCTGTTGTGGGAGGTAACATACTCTATTATAATGCCATGTTAACATATATAGATGATTTTTTTTACTGTTATTCCTTGTGTACTTACTTATACACTGTAATCTTCCATATTTGTCCCAAAGATTGACAGGTAATAAGTTACCTGTGCAGAGATTACAGTAGTTTAACGGTTCAATTGGTAACTGTGACGGCCGATAAATGCATCAGTGTTAGGCATCTCTTTAAAAAGGTGTCGTCAGTTGGAGCTATGTGGGCTGTATATTGATAACACATGTAAACTGAAAAAAGAATCATATTCAGCGGCTAGAGTAATGTATTTCTGGTCCAGCAACAGACAGACAGACAACGACAGACATCATTCACTAGGCCTGGCACAGTCAACGAAAACCTCATTATTGACACTGACAAGTGGAAAAACATCATATTGCTCTCAGAAAAAGATACCACACACAATAAGCTTGAGAGAGACAGAGAAAGAGAGAAGAGATGAAATTGAATTGAGGAAGAAGTGGGAGGGAATGTAGAAAAGACAAAGAGAATGAGAGAGAGAGAGAGACTCAGTGTATAATGTGTAATTATCTATCCTATTAGCTCTGGTTGAGATAATTAGAGTGTTTGCAAAACATACATTTATCAAACTGAAGAGCAGCCTCACCCTCCCTGCTCTGCAGAATGAGCCAAATGACAAAAATTATACTGACAGTGAAGGGGGATGTGATTGATAGAGGGATGAAGGCATGATCAAGAAAGAGGGACTGATAGAAAGAAAGAGACTGACAACAGAGACAGAAAAATATAATGTAGACAAAGAAAGAAAGATGGAAAGACAGAAGCGATGAAAAGAAGCGAAACATTGCCGTCTTACTTCTTGATAGATGATAAATAAAGTGCCATGTGAGCCAGACAAAGACTGTGACAGTTGCATTGTAGTTAATGCCATGGGCAAGATACTCTCGAAATATCTGGGATAGAAAAATATGCAGAGGCCCGAGGTTTGTCACTTATTGACTTTTAGTCACTGTGTTTCATTGCATTTTTATGATATATCCATGGACAGCTAATGGCATGTCATGGTGCAGCCTCTATTTATGGGAGACAAGGGATTCAGGTGATGAAAGAAAGGAACAAAAACAGGAAAATGGAGTTATAGATTTGATATGGATTTCACTGTCAGCTGTCAGGGTAATGATGATGATGTGAGACCCTTTGAGAATTTGAGCATAGTCACATACACACACTAGGGCATATAAGGAGAAAGTGGCTCACTGAAATTATGCCCATGAGCAATAAAATAATGTCATATTTATGCAACAATACCCAGAGTGACATACAGGATATATGTATATGCACGCGTCCATCTGCATGCACTTGTGAATGCATACACATATAGTTGCATACACAACAGGAGACATGCACATGCACAATTAAGTGACTGAATGAGAAGAAGTGCTTAGTGACATTTCCACCCGAGGCATCAGATGGTAACTCTCCCATCATGTTCCGCACAATAGTGTCCTGACCGATTCATGAACATGATGGATAGAGAGATTTGACGATGGTTTAGAGGAGAGGGGGGAGAGCAGAGTAGTGGAGCTGTCATATCCAGTAGCTGTATAGACCAGTCTTACTGACAAGAGCTTTTTACTTCATTTTTCTGTCTCTGTGTTTCTCCATCACCTCGGTGACTCTTTAGTTTGCCCTTGGGCATAAACTAAATAAAAAAGGAAATGACATGCAATAGTATTGATTTTGAGCTCATGAGTCAGTCAAATTGCCAAAGTGTAGCTGTGGCCACGTGTCTCTCTCTCTCACTCTCTCTCTCTTCTGATATGCCCATCTACCTGTCTTCACTGCCTATCTGCCTCTGCATCTCCGCTTCTCAACTGTAAAGTCACAATAAAATGTTAATTTGATTTGTTTAGCTCAACCAATTGGGAGAATACTCAAGCCAACTAGACTCCCCACAATTAAAGGCCACAAGCAACACAACTCCTTATCCACTAACCAGGTGTTCAGACTGGCTGAGGTGAGTAATGGATCCATTAGTTTGAAGGCTCACCAGAATCCACAACACTGCGCAGTGATTTATAATACAGTAAGAAAGAGTTTTATTATTCTGGAGTGTTATTGTGGCGACAATTGTTTTATCCTGTGTCACAACTGTTGCAAGGTGATCAGTAACAAAAGTGTGTGCTTACAAATATTTGTTCAAACTGGATGATGCTGCATTGAGTTGAACTAGGTTCAATTTTAGCACTGGATAACACTGTGATTTTTTTGTCTGTTTGTTTTTGTTTGGTTTTCTTTATTTGATATAGCCCTGTGTGTTTGCACTCAAGAGACTGAAATGAATAAGGGAACTACATTTTCTGACACAGCTCTGATGTATCTCTCTGAAGATGGCCTAAAGGTGTATTTTTCTCCTTGTGTCATTCATGTGAATTTGGTCACTAGACCATTTGTATTTATTTGTTCCAAATAGCCAACGTATCAACTGGTAAGCTCAAGTAAGCTGTAAGCTAGTTAGCTACAGATGCACCGGCCATGTCTGTGGGAGTGTGTCTGCCTATTTGTCTTCAGCTCAACCTCTAACTGATTCCAGAGCTTATCTTTCCGTTATTTCCCTCCAGTTTCCTTTTTCCTCAGAGGTCTGTATGTTTGTGAAGAAGATTCATAAAGCCCTTGGCAAATTTCCTTTCCATTGAATTTTGTATGCAGTTGTGCTGCCACTAAAATTTGCTTTGCATTTTGTCTGAACACACAGTGACTTATAGAGCAGCAGGGTCACTAAAGACTCAGCCTGTCATCACTGAGCTAGAGTTAAAGTTAATAACTATCACACTATATATTCACACTATGAAGGTAATCTCTAAGCTTAGGGGAGAAAACTCCATAAGTCCATTCCCTCATGACACACTGACAACAAGCATGGCCAGAAATTATCTGCTTTCCCCTTCACACTTTGTGAAGCAGAAGGTAAAAGCAAGCAAATAAAATGGCCTTGATGTTTCAACAATTAAGCCAACAAGTGCTTGTTGACCTGATTGCAGGTCACAGTACTGCCTCTGCATGTTAAGCTCTCTTAGCCCAGGTTTTCTACTCCATGTGTCAAGTTTTTAGTATTGAAAAGGAGTCTGAAAAATCCACCTGAAAAAATTGATGTACAGAGAAGCCTTGCAAAAAAAGTAATCAAGAGGGGGATTGTCCAAAAATGATGCCATTGCGGCAAAAAATTCAGGTTAAATGCAGTGTGACATCATCCAGCAATGTGCTGCATTGGTCAGTCATCTATATGCAGGAGCACATTCCTGGTGGGTCACTTTGTAAAACGAACAGTGTATTTCTGCTCTTTGCTCCAAGATGGTCACTATCAAAGATAGAATTGACAACTTTTCAAAGTTGTGAAATTATGTCTATGATTATTATAAACTACTGTGCTGTGTTTTTGTATCTAATGAACTATTATCTATAAATTTATACCTACAAATGGACTTTACTGATTGTGTTCCATTGTCTGACCAGTACATGAAGCAACACGCCCCCACCACCCCCTTGCATTGTATCAACGTAAGTCAAATGTCTGTGTGAATACAGCCTTTACAAGCGTGTTCGAGGTAAAAGCTGCAGGTCTAGTCCTTCAGCCTAAGCTACTGTATGTCTCCCTTTATTTTGAAGACATATAATTTACAGACTATTTTATACCCTTGTCTGTGTCTCTGTCTGGGCTTTTATACTCTTTTCCAGCTTACCTTTCAGCTAAATTGGTGTTAAATTGCTGCCCATTAAAAGATGTGTGAGTCTAATTCAGTTTACTGTCACAACTGATGTAAGTAGGCGCAAATGGACAGGGAGCTGAAGAATGGAAATGGGGATCACGGACAATGAATCTCGAGTGGTTAGCCTGGAGGCTGGGCCGACCAGTGGAGCCGCTAGTCAGCAGTGGTGAGGGCTGGGCTGCTCTGAAGGCCGAGCCGGAGGCCGGCAGCAGAGCCGGGACCCCTCTGGAACCGGCTAAGCAACAGACAAGACATCGGCCAGGACTCCTGACACAAGAACAGCTGGGAGGTTGGCAGGGACAGCCAACTCAGGGTCAGGCTTGGGGCCCGGCTGGCAGACTCTGTGGAGCTGGGCAGCTAGGGGGATGGATGTCTCTGGGACTGATGTCTCTTTCAAGGGGCAGATAGGGTGCTAACTGATTAGGGTACAGACTGGAGGCTAGCAGGCCAAGGGTTAGCCAAATTGGACGCAGGCTGGACTAACTAAACTAACCCAAGTCTTACTGTCTGAGAAGGAGGCTTGGCTGGCAACTAGCATGCTGATGACAGCTGGCAGGTTTGCAGACCTGGAAACTTGCTGGGCATCAGGGGTAGGAAATCCCTCGGCAACAGTTCGAATGATGCTTCACTGTATCCTGACTGCAGTGCATTTTCCTCTTAATCTTTACTGGGGGCTCTCTTCCACTCCCAATATGAATACAGATGTGAATATGATAGTTCATGAAGTTCATCATCCAATAAAGCATCTGCTGGGTCCATAGTGGCAAGAGAGTACTGTCACAACTAATTTAGGCAGGGTAACCAAAAACACATGGGGATAGACCCAAAAGCAGACACTGAAGCAAAGCTAATGTGATTTAGTTGTTTAATAGCAAAAAGTGGAACAAAAGGCTCATGGGAAGGTGAGGCAGTCAAACAGCAAAGGCAGTCCAAAACAGGCAAACAAATCCAGCAAGGCAGAGAGAAGAATCCAAAATCCATGAAAAGCAGACAAAAGGGTCAATATACAAGCAAACACAAGGATGTCGAGAAAGAAGCACACAGTAATGTAAACATAATGTTCTGGCAATTGAAAGAGGGAGGGCAAGGCTATAAATACAAAGCAGACTAATTAGCTAATGGGATACAGATGATACACATGCATAAAATAAAATATCAGGGAAAAACACAAAGGCAGGAGGAGAAACTACAAGAGACATATGAGGAATGTAGATTCAAAATAAAACAAGAAATAACACAGAGTCCAAGCAGGAAGTCAAACAGAAGTTATGACATTCGCTGGATGAAGTCTGATGCCGAGGTCATAATGCCTGGATTAGCTAAAAGAGATAGACAAAAAAGTTGTGTTGTGCTTCTATGTTCATGATCCCTCACAATATTACATGATTATACACAATGAAAAACATGCAAACTATTTTTATACTCTTGAATAAAAATTTGTCCTGGTGGTGGCGCTCAGTAAAAGCAGTAGGTGTCATTATAATCAAGTAGCTTATCCCCCTAGTAGGATGAACATACTCAACAAATTATGCAGCGGTTTGAAGACCGTTGTCCAAAGAGAAATGATATCAGATCAGTTGTTTCAGTAAATGCCCCGAAACGCCATTTGTTTGTGTCCATGTGATACACAACTTTAGCAGGTAAAGTAATTTCTCTTTTCCATCAGTAGCAAAGGAGGAAGTAGTTTGATACTGTTTTAGAGCCATAGAGATGGATGGGTCAACAAAATGTTTGACTTTTAACACAGGAGGCCACACATTTTCTGTTTCTTATGGCAAGTCAGTGTAGCTTTCTTTTAACTGTTACTGCGGTTGTCCCCTAACCTTAAAAAAGTTGTTTACTAGAACTAGGACGGCAAAGGCTCATTGCCTTGACAAAGTAGCTGTTTTAACCCTAACCCTGACCGTTTCCTAAACCTGACCAGGATGTTTTTGTGCTTAAACCTAACTAAACCTTAACTATACTGTTGTCACATCATAAAACATATTTGCACAGTGACTTGTAGTGATTATGGAGGACACAATTGCAGTAGTGGTAGAAAGTGAAAAAACTCTCATGTAATATATGGTTTGAGGATTAATCTTGCACAAGATTTTTAATTTGCCACTTGCTAAATGGACTGATGCCTGCTTCTGACCTCACCTCTCCTCTACTTAAGTTGTGGTAAGCTTAATTTCCTGCTCTGAGTGGAATAGATACATATTAAGTGATTCATATCTAATGAAAATATAAAGTTGACATCTTTTAATGACACTAGGACATTGTTTCAGTCTGTCTTGATTTATGAAAGTACCACGGGGCAGGGATGGGAGCTAAGTAATGTGGAAAATGACCATGCATGCATGAGCAACAAAGGAAAAGGTGGAGAAAAGAGAGAGCAGAAAAAGTAAGCAGTAAAATGTGTAATAGGGCACTCATGGAGAAGTTTTCTGTGTAGCACACATGGAGAAGTTTTCTGTGTAGCACACATAGAGAACTTTTCTGTGTAGCACCTTCAGATCTTTTTTGTTGTGTGTGTTCACAAAGTTATTGCTTGGAGGAAAAGATCACACACTTTCAGTGAAAGTCTTTTTCTCTTTTTTCTTCTCTTCCTCTCTTGCTGTGAAATCCTACTTATTGTTACCTCCCTACTGTCCTGCTCTTATAAAACAAGTCACCTGAAAAACAGCGCTTCCTCAAAAACAGCCTGTGACTCAAAATAAAAGACACTGTACAAGTGAAGACGGATAAACACTACATGATTTCTCGTATGTTCTAACAACTCTGCAGCATGTGTTTGTGGAGGTCATACCTGCTGTATGTTTCATTAGTATGATTTGCAGTATTGCCATTTAGATAAACACCCATACCAAATCTATCCTGCATATACAGTCATAGGTCTGGTTCATGTTTTTGCCAGAATAGAGATGTGTATATATATATATATATATATAAAGATTCATGTATTGAATGAAAAATGCATTGGTAAAAAACAGATCATATATAAACTAGAAGAGCTAAAGTGGCCTCATATCCACATGTAAACAAAAAAAGGTTTCTTATGTAACCAATATGCTCATGACAAAAACTGTTCCTTGTAGCCTTTTCTGAACTTCTACTGCTGAGTGAATGAATGGTTCCTTTTTTTGTTCGAATTTGTTTGCAATCACACAATGATACTTTACACATTTCGGCCATTTTGATTTCACGCTATTTGGTTGATCAACATTTGGTGGCAATAAAATGCAAAGTAACATAACATTGTGCCAACGAAGGTTGTGAAAAAGATGACCACAAACTAGCAAACATGGATATAAACAATACAGGATTTAAATCATTTGAATAATTGGCTTTGAAAATGTTTGAATGAGGAAAGAAATGTACTCAGCACATCTTTCAGACACAATGCATTTGGTCAGAGGCTACGAGTAAAATTACTGAAATGTTATATTTAACCTTTCCTCTTTTACAAGAAAACACCACTGGGCATCTTTAAGGTTAAGGATTAAAAATGCTTGAATAAGGTTTGAAAATATGTGAGGTTGCTGTTGAAACTACTTGGTTAAGGTTAGGGAAAGACTATGGCTATGGTCCTAGCTGATTTTATGAGAAGGAATTCCACATAAGGCTGCTTGTCAGAGAAACCTAAGCATGCATTGTTTGACCAAATCATCTCAACTCAAGGTCCACTTAGTAGCTTATTCCAGAGCAATCAGCTGCATCTGTTGATGCAGATGAAGGATAATGGAGGGCAGTTAAAAGCTTAGGAAAAACCTAGTTTGTGGACCTTGAATTAAGTTGTTTTTATTTTTTCAAGCTTAACTAAATTGTTGTTCATTTCTCTCTTTCTTGGAAAAAAACTTACACACAGGATATAATGTCTCCTTTCATTTATTGTCTGTCTCTCTCTGTCTTAAATCTAGTGTTATCTTCAAAGAAACACACAAAGTACAACAAAAACACTCAAATTAAGAAATACAGTCAGTTAGCAGCTTTTATACAGTCCTTGATAGCATAGTTTTGTTAAATGAAGCCTTTCAGATAAACTTTTTCTGTTGTGTCAGAATCAGCCACATGCTCCACATGTCAAATTTCATTTGTATCGACCTGCTTTTGGAACTCCTCAGTAGCATCTGAGAGATTGGATCCCATTTGTATTTATTTATCTGAGAATAATGGATTTGTCAGCAGATACCAGCGGATCTGTGACACTGCCCAGAGTAGAGATCAGTGTTTAAACAAATTAAAAACTTATTTTCCACTTCTAGATTGGATTAGAGGAAGTGAGATGTGACCAGGCCTCGTCCTTTAATTTGATCCTGTCTTTGTCTATTATGAGGGCTGTGTTTCACTTATGCTGCCAGTTTCATTTCTCTTCTTTTTTAAAAATCTTTACATTTTTGTTCTCTTTTGCCTTTTGGTCCCATCGCCCCCATCGTCATTTTCCTGCTCTGTTTCTCTCTGTTTCTCTCTGTCTGTCTCTCTCGTTGTCTCTCTTCGCTTCACTCCTCATGTGGTGGACCATGTAGGCACATGTGGTAAGCAGCCGTGTCAGTGTGGACACGCACATGACTACATGTACATTTCTCTGTCCATAGTATGGGCACCAGCTGTGGCCATCAGCTGTGTGTGTGCTCACCCATGTAGAGGTGTAGGTACCTGGCCATTTTATGCAGCTGTTGTGTGTTTGGTTATGGACAGCTGTTTAGTAGCAGGTGATGAATTAAGGAGCCAAGCAGACAGTCAGCAGCCAGGCAGGCAGCCAGGAGGACAACGGGAAAAGCCAGGTCCAATACGATGTAGGGAGGCCTTGGCTGGGCATTGACTTGACCAGGCCCTCTGAACCTCTGCTGGATGGCTGGTAGTTCAAGAGAACCCCAAGTGTGGGTGTCAGTGTTTATGCAGGACTGCTGGACTCCTCAGAAAGTGTACTGATTACTATATAAATCAGTCAAAAGAAGACCGTTAATTCTTGGTTTGAATATAGTTTGGATTCAGACTCACTGTTTATCTAAACTGGAATCTGATCTTTCAACACAAATTTTGCTGAATATCAGATCGAATGTGTCTCTCTACAATAAAACAATAGAACTGAGGCTTTTGGATTTAAGTAGACAAATGAGCACTTGTGAGATAAATGAGAGGTTAAGAAAAAAATAGCGAGAATGCAGAAATACAGTTGATGTGTTAGACATAAAGAAAACTAAGACGCGAGGGATGATGCATTTTTTTTAACTGCCTGAAGATGAATGGATTTGAAAAAAATAAGAAGAGAAAACAAAGGAAGCATCAAAATATGTTGGACAGAGAAAAGAAGACGAGGACCAAGTAAGAAAGACAAGGTGATCCCAAGTAGATAAGGCGAGGATAAAAATAAATAAAGGAGAGCTGGATATAAATGACTCCATAACACACCAGAAAACTGTAGCTGTCAGCAAAATGTTAGACTGACTACTGCCCATAAAATGTGAACAGGAAGCGGATGGGACCCATATGGTTTCCCTCTGTCATTCCATCTATATTGAAGACCTGTCTAAAACCTCATCAAGGCCTTATGACACCAGCCATACCGCAGCTCCTAAAATCAGACAGATGGTTATCAGGCTCTATGATCAGGCACAAGCTGTGTTTATGACTCGGCATGACACAGATAGTCTATTCTGGGAGTAAAACAAGCAAACAAATGCTGTGTTCACTTTTCATTTTAATACAAACACTCTAGTTTGTCAAGTAAGAAACAGCAACACACATACACAGCTGAGCAGTAAAACACGTTTGATTTCAAGTAATGGTGCCATAGTCTGCTTCTTTTTTCAGAGAATTGTTTTGTACAAGTGTGTAAGCTGTTTATTTTGAAAGGAATAGGCTTAAACAAGTCAAATTACAAACAAAAAACATTCTGTCTTTTTCCCTTACGCATCCCAGCATCCATTTTTGTTGGTTTTCTTTTGACCAATTCTAGTTCGTTGTGTCACGGTATATGATTTGCTCTGAATCCATTTGAGAGCAGATGACTAAAATGTGACACCTTTATAAACTGAAAAGAAGAGAATACTGACTGAGTTTAATGTGTTCATTATTCAGTATTTGTGTATGCAACACTCCTTGTCTACTGATATGATTCAGATGCACCTCAAGGGATACTTTGGATTTAAGTAACCATTAGGTAACCACTACTATTTATTAGACTCTAAATGGTTATATCCAACCTGTTTATCATCTGCATAGTTTTCCAGCAAGACTGAAGACAGAAATAGTGTTAAAGGAGTTTAAGTTTAAGGATGTGTGTGCAGCTTTCTAAAGTGGAATTGAACAAAGCCAGATTTAAATTCAAGGCAACAAAACTTTTTTTAAAATGTGGGACAAAAAGAACATTTCATTACAGTAGAGTTCCCAACAACATTCATAATTTAGCCTCTGACTATTTATAAACTATAAATTTAAGCTTCAGTGGGCTGGATCGTGTCAGTTGTTTCTCAACTCACCCCAAATTACTGAATTTATTTTCAACCTGAGGGATGAAAATGCCAAATGAATCAGAGCCAATCCTGACAGAGCCCAACAGTGGTGAAGTTTTGTTTTTTGTTTTTTGTTTCTATAATGGATATGTAAATATGTCATAGGTGTTTGTGTGCATACTGGAGATGTGTCAAACACACAGACACATGGATATGTACACACGTGCTGAAACATTACACACATGCTGAAACATTACACACATGCTGAAACATTACACACATGCACACTCAGAATATTATCTCTACAAAGATCTGAAATATGGAAATACGGAGTCTGAAAATAGCATTCTGATCTGAGAGGAAGAATGAAAGGTTTTAAGAGTAATTAGAGGATGAACAAAGGGAGCCTCCCCCACATACACACACAGACACACATGCACACACACACATCCATATCATGTGTTATGCCTGGTCATTAGTCAAAGCTGTCACTATCCAAACTAAATGAAATCGTTAGTATGGCCGTTGTCAGGTGTACCTGAGTGGCCATTAGTACGAAAGAAGATGGTCTGGAAGAAAGCCGTAAGAGGAGACCAAGAAACATCTTATTATCTGTTTGCATTTTGTTTAATTTAAATGCTGTTGCTGCTGGCCATGGGACTGAAATTTTGCTTGACATATTGTCTCTTTTACCTTGATAAAGGTCGCTACAGTGGTTGATCCTTTTTACTTGATTCTACAGGAGCCTCTGTGCATTAATAGTCATAGATTAGGTACAAGATAGCTCATAATGTTATGTTGATGTCCATTGTTTTTTATTTTGACTATAAGATATTGCAGGATATTCGATAAGATATGAATAATACAGAAAAAAACAGGCTGAAAATAAGATTTTAAAGTTACATTAAAAAACATTTTAGTTGTAAGTTTGAAGGACACCATTATTTTCATCCCTACAAGATGTGTAAAATTTGGCATTTTCTGGCTCTTTCTGAATGGATTACACTAGGCCTGATTTAACCACCCAAAGACATGGACAAATATTGACAGACCCAGTACTCAGTTGTAAATTGTCCAAACCAGATCAGCACCTGACAATACCTATAACCTTTGGACAGTAAAAAGTGCATTAATCATCTATAATAATTCACCAGTAATGCAGACACTGCTTTCCAGGAGAGAAGAAATCTTCAGTAAATATCAAGAACAGAACATGTTTTTTTAAACAAACAGTTATGCAAGTTGAAAAGTTCTTCCTGCAAATTTATTGTGCTTGATCAAGGTAACAGCTCTGAGTTTTTTATTTCAAGCATCTGTCATGAATAAACTCTTGAAGGAGAAACTTCTCCAAGTGCTGTGTGCAGTATAATGACAATGGGATGTTGCAGCTGCACAGTGTTTTGACTAGAAGGGATTATGATTTTTGTCAGTGTTAGAAAATTCCATCAAAAGTATCAGGTTTGACCTACAAAAGATGAACTACCCATCCTTTCACCCATAAGCAATCAATTTATCCACTTCTGTTTTGTAAACCCCCAAGGAAAAGGCAATTTTAAGTCTTTTTCTATCAGTTTTTCTCTTATGACATGTGACTTAACATGGACTTTTAGCTGGACTTGACTGTGTCGATGGACAATATGTCCCCTTATAGTATCTTACTGTACATACAGCAGCGCTGCCCACTGCTGTATCAAATTCAGGACATACAATGGCTTATATACTGTCAATGCACTTCAGCTGCATTTCCTCCCATTGTACACTTGCTCTTTATTTAGTATTTACCATGACTTCATTTTTTAGTCATTTCCTTTCACAGCATGCATGATTGCTAGTTCTACATTGATTTAATGACGTAGAATTATGGTTCCAACTTTAATTTCAAATTGAATGTTTTGCATGCATCAAAATATGAAGTCATAATTTTCTAGTTAATTTTCCTGGCTTTTATTTCATAAAAAATAAAAAAAAATAAAAATACTGTCCAGGTCTGACAGTCTGTCTTTGCATAAGGATCACATCAATATTCAATTTGAGTCATTCTATGTTGCTGCCTGCCTGCCAGCCACAAATATGCATCTGGCAGCTACAGTATATATATATATATATGTACTCTGAGGTATTTTTCAGATGGTCAAGGGCAATGTGACAGAATCGTTAGAAAGAAGGGTGCTTGTGTATCTCTGCATGTTTGAAGGGAGATAAGTATTGAGCTGTCTAAATGTCGAGGGTGTGTAATTAAAGTCAGCCAGAGTGCTGTCAATAGGTGATGACTGCTGCTGGGAACAGTGGTTTGTGCCATATTCAGGTATAATTACAGACCATAGGGCTCCTCGACAGGTGTGTGTTTGTGTGTGTGTGTGCAAATTATGTTGCAGATGTGCGAGGATGATTGCTCTGCACTAACTGATAGATCTGTGACAGATGTGTGCCTAGAGGTATGCATGTGTGTATGTGTGTGTGTGTGTGTGTGTGTGTGTGTGTGTGTGTGTGTGTGTGTGTGTGTGTGTCTGTCTGTCACTGTGTCAAATTCACCATGAGACATACTCCAAACCAAACCATTGGCAACAGTAACAGGTGACATAAAGATTTTCCCTAACTATCATTCAGTTTTTCTTTTTTCTTCAGCAAGGCCACAGTTACGTTCAGCATCACGCAGAATCTGTTTGTATCTGGGTGTGCCTGTAAATTGTCAGCATTATCACTATGTGTGTGTGTGTGTGTGTAGGGTTGTATTGTCATGCTCATGTTGTGCTTGACTCCCTTTCCTCCCACTGTGTCTATAATGAAAAGCTAAATGGCCTGGGTTAGCTATGATTAAAGATGGACGGCTACCTAGGAGGAGAGGGAGAAAACAGTGGTTGGGAAATGACAATTTGAGGTAAATGACAGCCCTGCTATGTTTAGGATAAATGGATCGTGCAGCTATATTCAGCCTTCACCATCCATTATTCGGAGACCCGCTGACAAGACAAATGCCCAATAACACTGTGGCAGTAGGAGTGCAAGTTCAAGTTTTGTAATCAGGTGACATGATTTACCCATTTCCTTCCAGCAAGGATGCCTTTGTGAATTAGCGCTTAATTATTAGAAATTAATTAATGACTAAGAATGTAAAGGCCTTGTGATGAAGGCTCTATGTCACTCATGTTTCTGTCATCTTTTTTTCCCTCTGTTGAGAAGCAGCATGACAGCTGGAAGCCAAACACTCATTCATGCAATGGAGGAGATATCAATGCATGAGTATGTTTGTGTGTTTTTGCATATCTTTGTGTGTGCGTGTGTGTGTGTGTGTGCGTGTGTGTGTGTGTGTGTGTGTGTGTGTGTGTGTGTGTGTGTGTGTGTGTGTGTGTGTGTGTGTGTGTGTGTGTTTGTGTGTGTGTGTATGCATTTGCATGTAGATGATGGGACATGTACTGTATGTCCTTGTGTCTGTACTCTGGTATTCATGCATGAATGTGTGTCATGGGTGATATTGTCTGACAGTGTGTTCTGATAACAGATTGGCGAGTGGGTCATTTGTTATTTATAATGAGTGTGTGTCTTTTAGACTGTGGAACTGTCAGTTGTGCAATGTAATGTAAAGAGGACCCCAGGAATGCCACATTTTGTTTGTTACATCTTCAGACATTTCCTTCCTTGAGTGTTAGAGACCGTGCAAGGTGACACTGTGGCTTAACCTTTTGTTTCCTTCCTTATTATTCAATTCTTTCCACACATAAACACACTGACTTTGGACATCATTTCTAAATACTAGAAATGATGTCCGAAGTCAGTGTGTTTATGGCCCACTGATATTGGGGATCCCCTGACATTTTGGCTAGTGTCACTATCGGGTTAATATTTTTGGGTTTTATTAAAATGTCTTGACAACTATTGAATAGATTCTGATGACTTTGACTAAACTAAAACATACTCCACTTCTCTCCCTGTAGGATCCTCTTCCACCTATTTGTTACAATGTGAGTTGGACATTTGAGGAAGCTAACAGCCGCTTTAACTTAGAACCCCAAGTGAAGGAGGTAAGAGACGACAGAACTGCTTTCTCTCTGCTGCAGTGCTGGATAATTTCTTCCTACGATGTTAACCTGGACTGCCAGGTATCACACACCCTCGATCTATCTATCTATCTATCTGTCTATCTATCTATCTGTCTGTCTGTCTGTGTGTCTGTGTGTCTGTCTGTCTAATGAACCTTTTTAGCGCTAAACATGTGGAAACTGTGCAGTGCCATCCTTTTGCCATCATGCAGTCCAATTAGCTCCATCTCTGTGGGCCTCTAACCTAATATTTACCTCAATTACACTCCCATTGAAAAATGTTGTTTCAAAATTGATAGATTCATGACTTACTTGGATAATTTATGACTAGCCCCATTTCACCAAGGGACTCAACCCATGAGGCACCCCAAACCGTTTAACCAAAATCCAATTTGCATATAAATAGATTTGGACTGTTTGCAGTAGTGTTTCTTCGTACACAGGCACACGCACACACACATATACACTTACACACAGAAGCAAACGTGCAGACACAAGCATATGGACGCTCATATACTCACACAGACTCACACTGAGACACACACATTGATATGTGTATAGTAACACACATGCAATCATTTTACCCATTACTGAATTTGCATTTATGAATAGGCCTACAGTATATGGAACATTAGGGAACATTATATTCCTCATCATGCTGGGTCCCTTGCGATCATATTTCTGATAATGGTGAAAGTATTTAACTATTCAACATTTTTGAAACACATGCACGCATGCACAAATGAATGACAGTGACATTAGCAATCGCTCAAGGTGTTTTTAATATGTGAGTGTCTTAGTTTTGTGGAATGTGTTTGTGTGTAACTTTGAAAGTCACCCTCCTTTTCTGTAGTCATAAGCTGATTGCATTTAGCTGTTGGGTCAGAAAGGCACCTACTGCTGTATTGCTGTAAAACCCTGTTGGACTGGTGATGACCTCTTTTTTGTATATTCTTATCATAATTCCTAATGCACTGAATGTGATCTGTAGCCCTGAGATCCTTTAAACAATTTCAAAATTGATTGTAAAAGTTGTTTCCTTAAACCCTGAAAAGTTGGCAGTTGAGGTTTCAAATTTAAAGTCTTTATGGAAAAAATGTTGTTCAATGGCTAAACCCCTGAGGCTCAGCTTCTTTTCTTTTGAGGCCAGTCAATGTTTCCTTTTTTTTTCAATAAAAATGACTTTGTAAAAGTTTTTTTTTTAAATTGCAATTCTGTGAGTATGTTTTTTTTTGTTAGCTCAGTGCTTTGCTTATTTGTAATTTTATCAGCATGCGTTTGAACGTGTATATGTACATGGATCTCTCCACCTGCTTGAGTCTTATAGTACATTCATAAGATGGACATTTTTTTCCTAAAGCACCTCATTTTAGAAAACAAATTTAAAACCCCTGCGTTTTTGGTTGACCTATAGAGGACTGTCTGAATGCCACATCTGGGATCTGGACAGCAGAGCAGTTTGGTATTTTTTGTAGCCTGAGCTCTGATCATATTATAGACAGTTACAGTCACATTATGCTGCATCCTATGACAAAAATCCATGATTCTGTACAATTTTAATTCTCATCTCTTTTAATCCACAATTTATGAAAGTAAAACCATGTGTAAAGATAGCTTTTGATATTAGAGAGAGAAAAACTTTATATTAAACTTTATTTTAACCTTGAGTTAAATAATTTGTTCACATCTTGATGCAAAGGCTGATTCAAATAAACAACACTTATACATTATCTGCCACAGCAATTTTGCTACAGACCTCTGAGCATTGCCATGGGCAATAATGTGCAGAAAGGATTCTTGCTTCAACCAAAATAATTTAAAGTGCAACCTCACCCCAAGCTCTGCTAGAGGGCTCTTCTGAGGTGGAGGTCTTTTTCTACTCCAGAATCCCTAAAGTGGGCTTCACTTATGGAGGACCATGGTGGTCTTGTGCCGTATCAATTATTGTTTGCTCCAGCCCCAGTAATGCCTGAAGCCAGAGCTCTGGGAGCCAAGGATGTTGTTTGTATAGCACTGTACATAGCAGTGTGTTGCTATTGAGGGACCTGTGGTTTCTCTAACTTCACAAAGAAATGTAAATATCAACACCAGCATTGATGTTGGATCACAGTACAGTCTTATCATTTAGTTAACAGCTCAAAATCCTTGTTTAACTGTGCAGTTCCTATTTACTCTTCCCTTTATTCCAAAACATATAACACTTCAATAAAGACCTGTGGCATGAATTTGGTATTAGACAAAAATTAAAAACCTGTGACAGGAAAAAACTTGAAAGATATGCTTACAAAAAATACTATATGACCCAAGTCCTTATGTCAGTTTTTAAACCATGCATTCAGTCAATAATAGCAGTATGTCTGCATTACTTTGTGTATTTGGGATTATACACCAGTCTTTCCTATCTCCGTAAATAAGAAATTATGTATTCAAAGTGTATGTGGTGTATGTGTGTGTGTGTGTGTGTGTGTTTGTGTGTGTGTGTTTGTGTGTTCATCAGGCCCAGGCCAGTACGACCCCAGTGTGAATCCTTCCCTCAAATGTCCAGAGAAGTTCGAGTCAAGGTTTCTATGAACACCAACCCTGGACCTAGCACTTACCTGTTAAAATTAAATTTCATTCTTGTAAAACAAAGGCAAAAATTCTTAATCCTGCTCCACTCCTTTTCATCATGAGTCCAACATTCAGTATTAGCAGGCGCATTGATAGAAGGGGGCTAGTGGATGTGTGTATGCTTGGATTTTAAGGTGTCTCTATATGATTAAATTATGACAGTGTGCTCAGATATGAGTATGCATCCACAGACCTTTTCTGTGTGTGTGCATGAGAGGCTGTATGTCTCACATCTTACGTTGTAATCCTCTGAGAATCTGTTACTTTTCTTTCTGTGACCTTGAGCTGTGCAGAACAAATTGGTTGTTTGAAAAAAGGAATACAAACTTTCTGTTGTTTCTGTGGTTTCACTCATTCGTTGTTTCTACAACAATGCAACACAAGGCTGAATGGTGCAGTTTACTGTTGGAGGCTGCTTTTCACTTTTTTGGTGAATTTGTTCTTAATTGACCTACCCGATTAGATTAAATAGGGAAAAATGAGTGCAGTTTTATTAAGTGTAATGTTGTATGCAGCCACCTCAGACTACTGACAGAGACAAATGCACTTTATAGATGAAGCATAATAGAGTTGTAATGAAACCTCACCAGAACTTAATCTCTCTCTGCTCCAATTCTGTGTGTTTTGATAGGAATTATAGCTTTGGGTTACATCTGCTGTTGAATGCGTGTGTGTATGTTTGATGATTGAAAGAGCTAATGTTGCTCCCAGTCCCAGCTGACTTTGACTGGTGAACATCAAAGACCAAACCACAGAGTTTGATTAAAACCTTCGTGTCCATGGATGTAATGTTATCCAGAGCTCTTTCTTCTCCTTTTCTCTGTCTGCCTGCCTCCCAGTCTGTCTGCTGTCCCAGTGTGGATTCATCTCCACAACTTTTCTCTTCTCTTCTCTTCTGCAGTCTATTGTTTCTGCCTGCTCTCCACAGGTTGGATGCCACAGCTTGTCTAGGTTAGATGATGCCGGTAATCTACAGATAAAATCATGCAGTGTGCAGTGTTAGATCTTCCTCTTATCCATTTGCTGCCCATCATACCCATGTAGATTATTTTAAATATGTTTCATTTTTATGATTTGCAACCCAAGAGTAGTGGGAGGAATTGAAACCAAGAGACAATAGAGTTATGAAAGGCATGTCAAGGAATTTACCTTCTATAGCTCTCTTAAGAGCTTTCGCAGAATACAAACAACAACTAGGATTCTGCTTGGGGAACTAAACCAGCTTGAGATGAATACACATGGAGAATAAAGACAAAGGGGCAGTGGAGGGAGCTGAGGCACTAACCAGCATTTACATGCGCTTATCATCACAGTAATGGCAAGAAACTTCAGGTTATAATGGCTGGGGTGTATACACGCTTGAACATGATCGGAGAATACCTGTCAGGTGGTAGCAGCTAATCAATGAAGAGGCTGATGCTATTCAGGTAATGCTGAAACGACCTACAGGTAAACTGTGGAGTTTTTGACCCCTAGTGTTGCTATGGAGCAGTTTATCATGGTCATGCACACAAGTGACTTTTCCCAATTAACCACACATGGCAGTTATGCAGAAGGCAGCGATGCACTGAAAAAGGCAGGAGGAAGAAGACTTCTTGCTTGTAAGTATGCATGTAAACAATGCAGATACATTTGTCATATTTGTTAGACCTCAAGGATGCACAGATTGTGTTTTGGAGAGTAATACTGAATGTAAACTTAACTTTTTTTGTTTACAAGAAAACTCCACAGGGCTCCTTGAAGGGCTGCCTGAACTAACACTATGCTCCATTCCACTTCATCAGGTTTCAATACAGAGCCACAGCTCACTGGAAATTCACCTCCCCTCCCCTTATGAAATTCTGTAGAGAGAACCTATCTAGTTCTCTCTGCAGAGTCTACAGTTGGTGCTGTCAATGTCTCTCTCAGTCTAATTTTGATTTTTTTTTTCGATTTCTATGCAAATTATACCATGAACTAGCAAGGCAAACAGTTTTTGATAGCACAGTGATTGTGAAGCAAGAACAAAGCAAATCCCTTCATTGCGCTGGCTGAATTAAAGCTATCCTCCATTACGGTTCATCAAGTTTCAGAGTAGAGCCACAGAACACCTGAAATTCACCTCACTCAGTTCACTCTGTTCTCTTGACAGATGTTTGTATGAATGTATCTGTGAGAATTTTTCAATGGACAGTAGGTTGTTAAACTGTTGAAGTAGCTAATATGATGCTCTCCTGCACTCTTCTCACACAGGGTATCTGAAGTATAGAAAAACTTATTCATCCAAGGCATTAACTCAAAAGAGAAATCTTCCACTTTGGCTCGTCAAGTGTTTGTCTGCAGCCACTTTAGTCAAACCAGAGAGTAGAGGTAATGTTGGGAGATAATTGGCTTGGAGTAAAAATGGGTTAATTTAGCTACAGTAACCTGAGCTTGATTGGTAAAATTGGTGGGATGGACCTCTAAACAGAAATGCACATATGCCTCAAGCAAACAGGGCATATTGCAATGTTATTTTGTGACATTTTCAGTCTTTTTCAATGATGTCAGCCCTCACTCAAAAACACATCACTCCAAATTAGTAATGCAAAATTTTAAAAAGCTTGTGTTTATATACACAACAATTTTGCTTCGACACCTTTAACCATGATGTGACTTAACTAAAGCCTAGATGTTCATGATGAGTTTATTTATATGTGTAAAGACCTGTTAAAAACTAACAAAGAAATATAGTTTGAATCATGACTCATAGGGAGTGATGCCTTGCGTTGTGACTGAGACATCTAATGTTTCATTTTAGCTTCAGGACGTTCTGTTCTTGGTTTGTTTGTCAGTGGAATGCATGTCTGAGCCCTCGTCTCAGAAATTAGCTGTGTGACTGTGAATCTATACAACACCATACTATAGTGTGAAGTGGTGCAGAAAGGGAGAGAGATAAGAGAGTGTGGAAGACAAGCAGGCAGAGAGAGTCGGATGATAGAGATGTGAGAGAGGCAGAGAGGGGTGAGAGGGAAGGTAGAGATGGGGAACAGAGGTGAGACAGTGACAAAAAGGTGGTAGACGAGCATATGGGAAGAGAAGCATTGAGACAGACAGAAGCAAATCGAGCAGCTGAAGAGGGTAGTTAAATTCAACAGCTGAAAATGTGTTCTGAGGGCCTGCAATCTGAAGCAGACGGCTTCATAATGGAATAGTAGCTGTCAGCATCAGTGTGTGTGTGTGTGTGTGTGTGTGTGTCCGTGTGTGTGTGTGTGTTTGTGTGTGTGGATGTGTGTGTGTGTGTGTGTGTGTGTGTGTGTGTGTTAGTGAGTGTGGGTGTGTGTGTCCATCCATCCATACGTGTGTGTAATGTGCAAAGCTGTTTCCTTGAGTGGCATTAGGCCATGGTGAGGGCTCATTTAGCGATCCCATTAAATGCACCATGTGAGGTACCTGCTTCTGGAAGGTAGGCTTGATTACCTTTCTCACAGATGACACTGTTCTTATTGGTTGAGCTTCATTTAACAGAGAGAGGAGTGTGGATGGAACACGGGAATATGAAAAGACACACGGAGCAGATGTCAAGCAGAAACAAATATTAATTAAACGCTGTGATCTTTACTGATGTATAAACCTGCCAAGTGCAAACCACATATAGAGCGTAAAAGGAGACACTCAAGTTTATTTGATATTCATTATGAGTCAGAACAGAAGGTGTCCTTAACTCAATTGACATTTCAACAAACGATTCTCAGGGTGTCACTTTATGTCACTAAATGTACTTCCTCAATGTGAGAGTTCTCCTATTTTTGATGCTTCTAAGTGGGAAGCTCTGCCACTTTATACTCTCTCATCATCTTTTTTTTTTAAAATCATTCATGCAGAGTTTCAGATATGAATACAGCAGCTCAAATATACGGCCAAGAGCAGTCTCTTTTGAAAATGAATTTACAACTATGAAATTTAACCTGAACAATCCCTCTCTTTCTCCCCCTAGAGATCATAGATCACCTGAGAATGTACACATAAGAAAGCAGCAGCATTAGTCATTTGTTCAAAAGCTTGAAATTTCCTATGTTTACCTTGTCCTAGGTGAGCAACCAAGAGCAAAGGTTGAGGTAGTGTGAAATGTGAAAGAGGTTGTGGTGAATAGAGATTTGGTTCACATGCCATCTCCCACCTACAATAACCATACTTTTTCTAAACCATGACCACAATATTTTCTTTACCAAGTAGTTTTAGTAGCCTTTAATAAATCAGACCTTACCTATACCTATAACAGATAAGACAACACTCATACAAGTTGGACATATTGGTTGTTTTTGAAGGCACGGATAGAAAATCTATTTAGATGTTTAGACATGAGGACTTGTACGGCGTATGGTGAATGCACAAACATCTAAATGGACCTACAGAGAATTAGTATCCTTGGCTCTCTGGCATGTGTACATACATGTATGGGATGTGTCATGTACTGTATGTGTGCTGTGGGAAATACTTTGCATTCTGCAGTCTTTCTTCTGTGCTTGTGTGCACACTTGTACACATGTGCATACATAACCAAGTAACATCATCATCGACTCCCTGCATAGATTCCCTTTTCCTTCTCCCCTCCTTGACCTAGTGAAACACCCCATAATCTCCCCCATCATTCCCATGCCTATGGTGTTGTCACTTCCAAGGGCTCTTCTCGATCTCCCCGACCTCCTGGGCAACCCTGAGGGTGACCTGGAGTTGAACCCACAACCCTTTTCCCATTAGGATCGATACCAAGATCTGAGCAGCCCCGCCAGTGTGTCTAAATCCTACTGTGGCGGCTCTGGCATACTGATGTGTGTATGTTTGCTATGAGGTTAGGGGAGGCAGTGAGGGGAGAAAGAAAGAGAGAGGGGTTTGATAACATAGAAGAGTTAGATTGGTCAAGCAGCACCTGGGTGGGAGCAGTGGTGGATTAAAATAGATCATACAATATGTACTGTATGCATGTATGTCTGCATATCTGCCTATGTGTATAAAAGGGAGAGATTTTTCTCTTTTTTTGGAGATTTTCTGATGAGGTGATTTTAAGGTCAGTCTTTGAAGTGCATGTAGGATTTTTTTGCCTGTGCACTCTTGTCTTTTAGTAAGACCTGGCACAGAAAGACTCGTCATTTGTATGTGTTGCTGTGTGGTTATTACATGTTTATGAATTCAACCTTAATGACCTCTTTCTCTTGAAGCATAGCAGAAAGAGTTTAGCCTCACTTTTCATTTGTTGTACTTTGTGATGATTGTCGTGGTTTATTCCTCTACCTTCATGCGCTCAGTTTCGTGGGTTTCGTTATAGGCTTTGATTTATATCTAAAGTTAAGGTTGTAATGCAATAAATAAATGGTAATTTCACTTAAAATGGTTCAATGACCTTTTCCGCTGACACTATAAAAAACCCTGCAGGAGCTGAACAAGGACTAGACAAAGAGGACAAATTAGAAAAAAAGGTATGAGGTATAAAGAAAGATATAAAGATGCTCTAAGTTGAATATAACTGGAAAAGAAAGCTCTCAGTTTCTATCAGGACACCCATGTTAGGGTTTTAACCTTTTTTTGTGGCAAGAATACACATTTATCATTTGATGGTCAGGAACAAACCTGAGTAACCACCAACAGCCTGACACACACAACATGTGATGAAGACATGAAAGAACCCTTCAGAATCTAGGTACAACTAAATTCTAATACAGGAAGACACTTTTTAGGTGGAGGAGCAGTTATTGTTAAAGATCAGTCGTGGCCTGACATGATCGGATGGTATGTCGAATGTGACTATAAAATAACCTCTGCGCCTACCTGGACTACTGAGAGGAGCCGTTCGTAAAAAAAAACTGTGTTTTTGCAGCTTGCCCATTTCTGGTATGACACTTTAAAGCTGGTTCACATGGGGCTGTTAGCTTGAGTAAAGGTAAGGATAAGGCACTTTTAAGGGATACAGTTTATTTGATGTTTTATTAGATTGTTAAACTGTTGATTACTCCTGGTTTAAAGTCAAAGAACAGCCACTCATCACTCCCCACTTCATCAAACTGATCTCCATTTATCAATTTGTTTATTTATCTATTTATGTAATTTTTTTCCTTTGTATATTTGTAAGTTTTCATTGCCATAGTTTGTGTTGTTCAATACCAAAGTTTGTGTTTACATTATTTGCAAATTTAAATGAATATTTCTCTTTTCACACCTATTTTCATCAGCCTGTTTTCATAGTGTAACATCATCTTTGTTTAAATTTAGATGATTGCATTTTCAGCATTTAAGACACAAAAAGATTGTTTATATGTTAATTTGTACCATATTCGTGAAGAATTGCTTTTTTGTTTGTGTCTATATTCATATTTCATGCAAGCATGCTGTATTGCTATTATTTTAGTCTCTCATCTCTGCTCTGTTTGCATCTCTGCAGCTGAGCCCAGGTATAGTGAACACAGTACTGAAGGGCACCTTAAACGTGACACTCAAAAATCCTCTTGGCCCCTGCTGTCCTTCCTCTGTTGCCCCTGGCCTTTTAGGGGCCAACAAGTCCATTAATGCTGTTGAACCAAGCACCTTCATCACCACCAGCACTTCTTAGAGCTCTTTGGGGGTCAAAGTTTAGAAGTGAAAGGTGAGTGGGGTAAAAGGTCAATCTTAAGGTCATCACATTTCAATTCATATCCTGGTAAAGGATGAGACTTCATGAATATTTATGGTTATATCCATTTCTGTTGAATGTATAATAGATAATGAGTGAGCTTATTTTCAATTACTGAAATGTAACTCTACTAAGCTTGTTAATTAAACAAACAGAAATTTGGTGAGATTTACATATTGCATAGGAACAAGTATTCTGGATCAAAATTGGTGTGACAAATTACCCTCTGAGTTAATTTCACAGAGAATTTAATAATTAGAGCAGCTAATAACTTGCGATTTTGTAAACCTAGAATTTATCGGAGCAAAATGCTCAATGATTATCTTATTTTCTTTCATTTTCTTTTCTTTTCTTTTCTTTTATGCATGTATGCATGTATGTTGTTTCCAGCAGCAATTTGGAGGTAGATGACTGCTCCTTAATTCGTATCACAAAGTGAAATACCTACAGTGGACCCCGCATCTACAGCTGATGATCCTTTGTTCTCTACTTTTGCTAATGACAGTCTTGTCATACTGATTCAGCTGTTTTGGTGGACTACTTGTCTCTAGATACACCGGTGTGATAATCTATAGCAATTACAAAGCTATTAATATGAATATTGCCTGAAGTCTTTTGAAAGCAGATCACTCTTAAAGAGGACATCTTGTCCATTGGCTACTTTGGTTTCCTAAAGGGGCAATGAAAATATCTAGTCTTATATAAAGGAGATTAAGATTATAAATGATGGGAGGGTTTTGCTTTTTTGGATTTTACTATACGGCTTGGATTGGCTAATGACAGGATAGCTGCTTGAGTCAAATTATCAGGATCACATGTCTTAAGCCTTGAGTACACACAGTGTGCTCAAATAAGGCGTCTTAACTTCCTGAGGCCAAGATTGTCCACAATCATATTTCATTTAATTACAATGAACCAGCGCAAGAGACAGTTAGAAAAAAATGCTATTAGAATTCCTAAAGGTTCGTAGCCATACATTATTGCTTAGCATGCATAAATCATGAAGCCATTCATTATGTATATTTATGCTGACCACCAGAGAAACAGGTGTGAAAGTCATATAGAAGACTCATAACTTATTTTCCAGTTTTGTTGTAGATTGATACGCTTTACTCATCAATCAAATTAGCCACACCTCTTGTTTCAAACGCATCCACACTTACTGCTGATGGTGTACAACATACAAGAACACACATCCCACCCAAAAGAAGCAACTGCATGTGAAAGTACAGTACACATGACGTGTAATCATGAATTTCAGGAGTGATAGCTCACCTGTAGTGGCATTACCTGGTGCTTTACGCTTGTCTTTAACTGAGCATGCAGAGGAGAAATCTAATGTGTCACTGCAACATGATATACTAAGTGCACAATGTTGTGAGAGGCTTAAGAGTCAAGAAGAGGTGTGAGAGAAAAGCTGTTGGAGCAGCGATGGAGGGAATTAAACCTTAAAGGAATAGTTTGATAGATATTTTTGGAAGTACACATTCACTTTCACAGAAAGACAGAAGATAATATCACTACAAATATATGTTGAAATGGTATCAACCTTCTCTAATTTTCAGCGAGAAATGTTGAAGAATTGTTCTGAAATAAAAAAGCTTATGCCTTATTGTAACATGCGATATATCTCTTTTATCATACCTTTATTTTAGTTGGTAAACTCAACAGAGCAGGCTGACATATTGTAAAACACATTGAACATAAGGGCACACCTAGTTTTTTTGGGTGATAGGTCTAATGCTGCCCAGTAGGGACTAATTTTTTAAATTAAGGATGTTAATGCGTCAGAAAGTCTTGAAAGTCATGGACAGTGAGCAAGCAAAGTTTAAAAAACCTGAAAAAGGGAGGCAGTTGCTATGAGAACGTATATGTGAAAACAGCTGAGAGGTAAAATAAGTTCCTGAACTTATATATGTGATATCAGAGAAATAGAGATAGTTGCCTATGAAGTCTGGCAGACGGTCGAAAGTGTCAGATAAACTACTTTAACTGGCCGTTACTACTGGAGAGTGGTAGATTTATGCTCCGTTGCTCTGCTTTAACTAGCCATAAATCAGCTATTCATGGCTATGTGTGAAAATGTGTGTTCTCAAGCCATAAAAACAAAGAGCGAGAACAACAAGAAATGTTTAAGCATCAACAGACGATGCACAGATGAGACTGTCAAAGCAGATCATGTTGTTATGATTCTGTTCGGTCATGTATGATTTGAAATAACCTTTTCAATGACTTCCCCACTTCCTCTTGTCTTGCTGTGTTCAAAATGTATATACACGTTCAGAGTAACAGGTTGGATGGAGTACTATGTGTCTGATTGTTCCTGTGGGCCTTTTAGCCTAATGAGGTGTTTACCCCCTATCGTTATTCAGCTGGGAGACAAGGAGAGAGAGAGAGTGATGGGGAGGATGAGGACAATTTAGAGAAAAGGTGTTAAGATATAGAGAAAGGTGGAGACAGAGGAGAGCAAAAACAAAAAAAAGGGGTGAAGGAAAAAGAGGTTAGTAGTGGATGGGGAAAAACAAGAGATTGTATATGGGCAGAGGAAGATCAGAGAGTTGAAAGAAAAACGAGAGGAGGCAGAGGAGGATAGAAAGGCAGAGGGGAAGGGGAAAGAGCCTGGTGTTATTTATGCCTCCCCTGGTACTCGTCTTTACCTTTTTTTCCCTGCGAGCTGTTTTACATCTGCGATCTAATTAAATCAAATAAATCACAGCGTGCACATGCGCGCACACACACAGGCACACACACAGCCACAGTCACAACAACCTCTCCTGATTCTGGGATCGTGAACATCTCCTCCCACCACCCCCTCCACCCAAGATTGAATAAATCTCGATTATGGTGCATTACACGGCACATCATTCATGTTGTTTATAGGTCTAAAATATGCAAACAGACCAGGGGCATAAAAGTGATCGATGCTCAAATGGGCCCTTTTTTCCGTCCAGTTCTCATCTCTCACACAGCACCAAGCACCGTCACTTACAGATGTCTTGTGTGGGATGAAGACATATTGTACTGTGTCCTTACACTGTCCCCTCATGATGGCTATTTATTTTGTCTTTGTGCCCAAGCATCCAAAAGGCATTTTTATTACCTCATTTCCTAAAGCGCTCTGTCTCTGCTGCTGAGCCCTTATTAAATCTAATTAGCTCTGCCAAACCTTGAAGCTGTCCCTTAGAGATCTCTTGACAATTGTAAAATAGAGGTAAGCTGATCAGTGTTTTTATTGGTTACAGTGGGTCTCTAATACTTGGGATACATACAAATAAGTAGCAGCTGCTAAAGTTACGGTTTGTTTCCAGGAAATAATTGTTTGGGCATATGTTGTCCAAATATGTTGCTGGGAAATGTAAAAGTTTTTGGGCCAAACCAAGAATGAAATTAATCTTCATATGAATTATAGTTCTGTAAAGGTACATTTTAACTGTTTACATTCAATTTTAAGACAAAAAAAAATCACTGAAAAGTCCATGAGGTTTATGAGATATGACATTGTAAATTACAAACATACTCACGCACACACACACACACACACACACACACACACAAGCATATATGCACTCTGTGTGACACATGCATTTTCATGCTGTGACCACAGCTGTTGCATTGGAAGCTGTGACTGTATTGTCTTGTGATCATTTCAGTCACACCTGTGTAGACCTTGTTCACCTCTCAAAGTCTAGAGTTTATTAATAAGGTCGAAAAATGCTTTCTGATGTCATAGTTCTTTTACATGTCATAAAGTTAAATCTTGCATTTAATTGTGCTCTTGCACAAGTCCAGCTTCAAAAAAAAATGTGATACATACAGTGAATATTATAATATTTGATAAATGTTATTAGACATTTTTGTTATATCATCCATCCTTATCTCTGTTGGTTTTAACAGATTTGTGATGATGGATTATATGCCATTATACTGAAAATATACCCCATAGGTAGTACATTGAAGCCCTTTTTCCACAATGACTGAGCCCAGGTCACTGAACACTTAAGTATTTCTCTGTTAAAAGAGAGTCATTGGTGAAAGTCATCAGAGGTCAAGCTAGTTCAACAATCCTCTGCTGACCTTGTAACTCATTTCATCAATACATGTAAATGTAAAGTGCTATATTTAGCCACAATCATCTTGTGATGACAGCTACAGGCTCGCAAATACAGCTTGGTGAAAAACCAGATTAGGGGGTGTCTTTAATTAAAGGAGATGTACAGTAGTGCAGAAGAATCAATGTAGAGGTTAACAAGTGCTGACAAGGGCAGAGGAGATAGCGGGGCTTCATTTAGATACAGTGAGAAGAGGAAGACAGGGTTAGTATCCATTTGCAACTACGCCCTGCATCTCTCCACCTTTAGGCCTAGAGCTGCTGTGGATAATTTTTTCCTTATTGTAGTGCATAAGGGCACGGTGGAGACCCCATATTATGAGACTTGTAAGATTGCTGTTTGAAGCTTCAGCTGAGATTTACCAAACAATTACTCAGCCTCTTGAGAGCAAACCTTTTAAAACATATGCAGGCTTTCTTTTTTTTTGTACATCGATTACAAGGAAAATACCATTTGTTAAGAAACATGACGACTACTTTTCTATGACTATGACCACCTTAGTGGAGCAGCCTCCTATAGATAAATGTGTAGACCATGTAATTTTGTGTCCTAGAAAAGCTGAGTATGTTCACTGCTAAACTCCTGGTTTGATTTAGGTCAAGGACGTTTGATGCTTTTCCTGTCAGTCAGGAAACTCAAAGTGTTTCTGCAGGTGCTCAGAACAATCTTCAGATTAATTAGGAAATTAAATATGCAGATGTTTTTTACAAAGTGCCAAATCTTCGTTTGCCAAAAATCATAACTAAACATAACAAAACTGACTTGGATGCACAACGTCCACTTTCTTATCCTTCCTCACTCTCTCTCTTGCACACACACACACACACTTAATCTCTGAATTATATGGCATCATAGCTCCAAGTAACTGATAAATGATTAAACTCTTGACTGAGAAAAATTATCCCCTTCATTCGTTTTAGTTTTCAACTCTTGTCCAGTATATTGGTTGCACTGACCTTAGACTTGGAGGGTAGTCATTTTTAATAGAAAGGAACAACGGTTTTCCAATTTTTGGCTCAACAGCTCCTCGTTTTTATACAATCAATATCAGAATAATGCAATTCAGCACCATCACTTTGATAAGCAAACATTGTCGTGTGAACAATTTTACAGTTGTCAATTCCTACTTCCAATACCTCTAATTAATGTGTGTGTGTTTTCTCCCTCTATATCTCTTTTTACTTTAAAGCGACAAACAACCTCAGCACTCACACAATTCAACATTTGAACAGAGCTGCACAGAACAACTTAAACCTTACATGGCCACCATACAGCTTGACTGGACTGTTTTAGGAGGAACAGCCTTGTACCAGACACTGTGCAGGGACCGGAGATGGTTAATTTGCTCATTTTACTGCTCCAACTTTTACAACACATGCTGGAAATCAGACCAGCATATATCAAATGGTACATTCTATAATGAAGGCTGTAATAAGAGCCCGTGCCCTCTCTGACCATCCAAGGTCTGTAATCTTCGATTTGAGACTATCTCATAGCTTTTTTTTTTTTTCATCTTCAAGGTGTGAGCTATTTCTTTTTGTAATATGTCAACAGATGCGTCAATTGACTTATCTGGATTTGACATGTCTCCATGTCTCCACTCACCAATTCTCCTGATTATTAACAAAACTATGTAACAGAGTGTTGTAGCCGTAGTTGCGTTGTGGCACAGCATGTGCATGCAGACCATGCTATTATGTGCTCATTTAAGAGTGTGACCCATATACTGTCATTCATATACACACACACACACACACACACACATATATATATATATATATCATCTGAGATATTCATCTTTACAGTAATTTTTTTTCGATGTAAACATATAATAATCATAATGTCTGACATTTTTATGCTTTGTCATGGAAAGTCTTAAAATATTCAAACACTCAGGACCCAGTATATATATATATATATATATACATATATATATATATATGTATATATAACTTTCTTTCCCATTTTTCATCTTTCTTTAACAGGGCTGAAACAGCGCCGGCGCCGGGCCCGTGTGGTCGGACGGGTCACCGCAGCCTCGCCGACCTCCCTCCCGGCCGACGGCAGGTGAGGTCGGGCCCCTGTGGCCCAGGCGACGCGGTGAACGTGAGACAGGTCTGAACCCCGTGTACGGAGCCTGGACACGAACCTCTGTCTCAGCGGGTTTATACCCTGGTCTCACAGAAGACCAGAGAAAAGGTCGATACGAGCTTTTAACCTGAGGGACCCGCAGAGTCAGATTGCGTTACAGCTGTTTTCTCTTGTGGTTATGCTAGTAGTGAGTTAGTTAGTTAGTTAGCAGTTAGTTAGCTAGCAGCGATGAGTAGGGAGGAGGACCTAAGCCGGCAAATAAATAAATGAATAAATAAACAAATAAATAAATAAAAATAAATAAAAACAAAAAGATCCTCGCAGCAACAGGTGCAGCTGGACATTATGGATGCGAACCACTGGAGACTGGACGTCAAGTAAGGTGAGTCGGACACATCTGTCTGAGTGTCGGCCTCTGTCGGCCTCTGTCGCCGCTTGTCTTCGCTCGGTTTCTTTGCTGATGGTTAAGTTTCTCTCTGTGGCTCTGGTGTGTGTTTGTGTGTGTTTAACTCCTCGCTGCCTCCTTGTTAACGTTATTATTCCTTATTTTTGTGCCGCTGTATGACAGCTGCTGTTTACATAATTGCTTTTATTGGTTTTGCTGCAGTCACCTGTCGACTATGAGTTTCTTCATTCTCGTTTTTCGGGTGATGCTCTATAATGGGCTTTGATAGACACCAGAAAAACAAGCCTTGCAGACTTTCCCTTTCTACTCCAGGCGTACAGCTTAGATCAGAGTGTGTGAGTCATGTATTTGGTAAAACCATTCATACTTCTTTTGATTACTTTTAAATCGGTGAGCGCTCTCAGTCTTCAGCCTTTTCAGTTTCTGGTAGTGATTCATACCTATAGAGTATGGGCCTAACGGCACAGCATATATTTCAGTATGCTAAGGAAATAAATAGAGACATTTGTAAGTTATATAGTTCTTATGCAATTTAATAAAGCAGCTCAACCATAAATTCCTTCTTTACAAAGATAGTTTCAATCAAAGCTCAATATTACTATCTAGAGAGATAATAGTTCAACGAAACGTTTATTTTTTAGGTTGCAGTTTGCAGTGGTGTTCAGCTGGACTGATTTATATTTAGATTTGTTTCCTATTTCCAGCAAGTCCCCTTTACAACCACAGTCAGGGAAATATATTTGAATCAAGTTTCAGTATAATTCATTATTGTCTTTGATAGAAGGTGGAATTTATGGCAGAGCTGTTGTAATGGATTATTTTATATTTTGCAGGTGCACCCAAGGAATTGATCACTGAGTTTAAACTTAACATTATGTGGTTTGTCATATTACGGCAAAATGAAAGGACATCGTAGATCTGAATTTGTTAACTAGGCTGGTGAACTGACGCATTGCTCAACTGTAAACTTTAATACTCTCAAAGACGTGTCTGACTTTTTTTTTTTTTTTTGATGAGTGCCTTCGAGCTTTCTGTGTTGTATGTAAGAGAGAAGATCAGAAAGACCGGCTGCCTCTGAATTTGCATGTTGGCAGATGCCGTGAGAATGTGTTCTCCTGTCTGCAAACGAATACACCAGGTTTTTTCCTGTGTGCAGGAGTGTCAGAGCATGTGTGTTATTGTGACATATTGGATCTGTCCCTAAGCTCTGCTCGCTCCAGTGCAACGTGGGCCTTGGGGCCACTCATCTGTCTTCCCGGTCTTCGCTGTTGGGCACAGCCACGGTGATCCTGATTGGCAGTCATTACCGAACCCCAGTGGGAGGACATGCCTCATTGGTCGAGAGCAGATTCGGGGGCGGGCTAAAATGAAGGATGAAGAAGCGTGTGTGTGTGTGCATGTGTGGAGTTAATTGATGAGACTAAGGTGTACTTTGGCTACTGTGTCACTTTGGGGTGATTCATGGACATAGAAAGAGGGAGGTTTGAAAGAGTGACATGCTCTTGGAGATTCAAGCACACAAACCGTCCCAGTCTGCATTCAGAGATTGAATCAGCTATGTGTGTAGTTTTTAGTGGCTTGCTTAGATGGTTTGCTTGCATTCCTGTATGGGCCTTTGCAGCTGTGGGCTTTTTGACTGTATGTATCAGCTCATATGTATTTGTGTGTGTGTGTGTGTGGGGGGGGTGGTCTGGGTGTGCCTTTCTCCATGCCTTTTTAAGCAGCAAGGCACTTTAAATGGAAATGTACTTGACATTTAGGAGGAGATGTAATCAGTGCCCATTAGAAAGCAACTGATTTCCTCTTCAGAGCTCCCCTACCGCCCTCTCGCTCTACCACTGCCTCCCCCAGCTCCTCTTCTTTTTCCATCTTACCACAGTATATCATTTCTTTTTCACACTTTTGATTTATTTCTACTTCTTCCATATTCTGCTGCCTGGCCTTCTTTCTCCCTTTCAATCTAATTTACCTGTGCGCTCTCTTTCTCCCTCCTCCTCCTCCTCTTCCTCCTCTTTCTTTCTTTCCCCATCAGGGCATTGTAGTTCAAGAAAGGATGTCTGATTTCATTTCCTCTTTTTGCTGCATTCATCTCACTGTCATTATGAAGGCTCATTTTCAAACAGGTAGCAGCAGCAGTGTTGTGTTATGGCAAATCATTCAAAGCAGTGAATCACTGGAGAGATGTTCTGTTTGTAGGTGTGATGTTGAGATAGAATTATAACAAAACAAATCTAAGTGATTACGAAACTGCCACTCTATTTCATCATTTTGAGTCAGGGTTAAGAACATCACTGTAAAATGTAGTCTATTAAAAGTTGCTGATGACCAAACATGTACTCATCACCATACTATAATATTAAATTTCATGTTATTTTTCTATCATCTATATGATAGAAAAAGCATTAAATGTAGCCATTTTGTCTGCTGTCACTGTCTTAGTCTGTTATTTCCTTTAAACGCCCCTGACCTTACAATTCAATTTTTTAATGTGTAGTAGAGTTACTTCAGGATTGATCTCATAATTTTCAGGGAATTATACTTCACTATCTAAGATGCTTCTTCTAATTGCACAGTACCAAAAGGAAAAGGATTCATAGTCTCTAATAATCTGAATAACATAAAACATTATCAAATACTTTGCAGTAAGTAATAGGTAAGTACACAGCATAAATGAGTAGGGTTACAACTAGGGCTTATTTATGTCATCGATTAATCTGGATTATTTTCTTTCTCTTTATCATTATTTTTTTTATCATTTACTTTTCTATAAAATATCAGAAAAGGCCAGTGAAAAATGCCCATCACGGTGCAGTTTTAGTTTCCCTGTCTTGCACAACCAACAGTCCAAAATACAAAGATCATCAATTTACAAGGATATAAAACAGAGAAAAGCTGCCAATCTTTACATTTGATAACCTTGAACTAGAGAATGTTTCATATTTTGCTTGAAAAATTATTTAAAGAATTAATCAGTGATAGTTGTCAATAGGTCTGTTTTGATCAGTGATGAATCTGGTGATTACTTTTTGAAAGGATCCATTAGTTTGTTGTTCTTTTACCTGGCAGAAAATTTTGAAAAATGACCATCATAATGTTCCATACTCAGAGGCAACATACTTACATTGCTTGGTTATGTCAATCCATTCAACAGGCAGAAATGAAAATAAATTCATATTTACAAACCTAAGAAAAGCGGCAGATATCTCATTTGAGGAGCTTGAACCAGGTAATCAAATTGTATTTGGTTTAATTTCTCTCTATTGGCTTAAGAACTAGTTCATTTTCTTTTCACCTTGTAAAAAGGGATTTCACAGAATGTTTCACAGTGTTCATGTTTCATGGGATTTAATAGTGTGCTTTGTATATGTTCTTTTATCTGGTAGTCAGAATCTACGTTTTCTATTCTATTTCTCTCCCTCTGGCCATATGCTGCACATTGTGAGCAGTGGTCTGTTTTTTTTCACTCTCTCCTCTCTCTGTCTGTCCGTCTTCCTTCATCAGGAGGTTGTAGTTAGAGAACAGAGGTCTCATTTCATTTGCAAAGTCTTATGTGTTCATCTCAATGTCATTATCAAAGTGTCCTCTCACACACATTATACGACTGTTGTGACAAAGAATAACCAACAGAGTCCCGTTTAACATATCCTGATTACTTTTTGCTTTGAATATCCTGAAAATCTTTTTTTTCTAGATTCTCCATAGAGATGAGACCAACTATAAATCTCGTCAAAATCATTGGTATTTTCAAGCACATTATTCAGTATACCTTCAGAAAAAATACAAAACCAACTAATTTTGTATAACCAGAATATTTTGTAAAATGTCCAAGGTTACTGAACAAAAGGAGAAAAGCAAATGAAATAATGCTAACATAAAATTAACCCCAGAAAAATGTATTGGCACCTTCACTAATATCTGGTTTCATAACCTTTGGCAACATTGGCAGCCTCTCAATGTTTCTTGTAGCATTTAGAAGCTTCTTGCACCTGTTTGCTGATTGTTTCTGCCACACCTTTGTTGCTATGCATTCAGGCTCTTTTATGTTTGCAAGAGTCCTTTTTGCAAAAGCAGATTTCAGCTCTCTCCAAAGATTTTCAATGGGATTTAGGTCAAGACTCATTGTTGGACAGTTGAAAACAGTCCTTATTTTCCTTTTCATCCACTCTGTGCTGCTTGATGTGTGCTCTGAGTCATTGTCTTGCTGAGAGAACAGAGACCATTATTGGCCCTTTTTGGTGATTTTAAATTGGTTCCTAAAACAGATTAAAAAATTAATAAGATAACCTGTGCTCAATTATCAGTGTCCATTTAAATAACTACTGAATGCATAAAAAGGGTTTGATTGTTTCGGATTTCCTTCTCAAAATGGTAAAGGCAAGAGCTGTCTGAGAGCATCAAAAATGTTACTATCAAAAAAAACAGTGAAAGAAGTCTGTGAAGGTTGATGCGGATTTTGGATTGTGCAAGACATCTAAAGAGCTTCAGGCTGAACTGGAGCAATCTGGAGTGGTGGTTTCAGCCTGTACCATAAGCTGCATACTAAACCAAGTAGGACTCCATGGGCAAAGGCTAAGGAGTAAACCACTACTGAAAGAAAGGCACATAAAGGCAGGAATAATGTTCGCAAAACCTTTCATAGATAAGCCACAGTCTTTCTGGGATGATGTTCTATGGAAAGGTGAAACCAAAGTAGCACTCTTTGAGATTGTAGTGCAACAGTTTGTTTACAAGTGATGAAATGAAGCCCGTAAGGAAAAGAACACCATACTCACAGTTAACATGGTGGAGGCCCTATTATGCTTTGGGGCTGCCTCTGGTACTGGAGATATTGATTACGTCAAAGGAATGATGAAATTAGGGGATTTACCAGGGTTTTTAGAGGGAAATGTGTTACCCAGTGTCAGAAAACCAGGTTTTAGGTGAATTTCTTGGATTTTTCAGCAGGACAATGACCCAAAGCAAAACAACCAGCATCAAAAAGCAGACAGGAGCAAGAAGTTTCTAGATGCTAGAAGAAACGTTTAGAGGCTGTCATTGTTACAAAAAGTTCTGCAACTAAATAATAGTGAAGGTGCCATTAATGTGTCTGGGGCTCATCTTGTGTTTGTATTATTTCACTATTATGCAAGTTTTGTTTTGTTTTTTTGCTAAGTAACCTTGGATATTTTGTTAATATATTCTGGCAGTAAAAAAGTGGTTCATTTGCATTTATCTATGGAGATGTTCTAAATTATGTATGTGAAAATCAGAGGTGCCTATAATTTTGACCAGGACTGTACCTTATTTTCAGTATGTTCCTAACTAATGCAATAATGTCCCTCTTTTTAGGAAAAGTTTTGAGAAGTTAAATGTCTAATTTTTCTAACATGACTGTGTACATTTGTGTTTTGAAGTGTAGTGTATGTGGATCCTATTTTCCACATGACTTTCATCTGCCGAAGAGCTCTTTTCAGACTCTTTCAAGTTAGGTGACAGATGGAACTTGTCAGTGAGAGACCAAGTCCATTTTAGTTCACGCTTAGAGTCAAAACAACAAACAATTGTGATATTCACTGAGGGATGCTCAGAGGAGTGTTTTGAATAATAGAAATGATGAAGACAGGTGGGAGAACAAATCATATTAATTAGTGATAAACAGTGGAGTGGTGATTGTCTGTCAGTATGGTGTGGATGCTTCAGTGAGTGCGTGGATATGTTGTCTGGTTTCAGATCACAGGATGAGGAAGGGGCTTATGGAAAAACATACAGAATATGAGTTTGAGTTAGAGGAGTGAGTGTAGATGCACAGGGGTAAAAGACTATATAAACACCATATCTGCAAAGTTGGCTCAGCTGAACCTTTAAATGGAAAGGGGAAAAACACAGCTCTTTTAGCCTCTTTCATGATGAAATTGAGGTGGATAACATTGCTCTTTGCATGTGAACTGTGAGGACAAATGGAAAGAATAATGCAGTAAAAAAAAATGTATATATTTATTTTCCATATGTGGCCTTGCATGAAACCTGCAAAGGTTGGTATGATTTCCAATTCTGTGTCCATCCCAGGTCGAAAACTGACTTCACTGTCATTTTCTGAAGCTTGAGGGAGATTGCCAGATAATAATGTTCCTGTGGAAACATAAAAGAAACATGTACTTGAAAAGAAATATGAAGATAATCAATTTTTCTGTCTCACCATGTGAGATTGATGGACAGAGATGGCATGAAGGGCTTGAAGGCACCAACAGATTGAAGGTCAAGTGGATTTCATTATTTCACACCCAAGCAATGTGGAAGATGTGATTTTTCTCTTCACCCTCTCTGATTATTTAATTTTGCTGTCAGCAATCAGAATGATTTTTTTCCCTCAAGCTGCACTTGCATTTCATCTGTGAACGTATGTGTATGTGCTTGTGCAATCACGCATGAGGCTGATTTCAGGATTAACAGTAAATAAACACTGTCTTTGTGACCGTAATTATGAAGCCAGAAGTACTGACATGAGCTGTTACATAATTAACATCAGTGTCAAAACAATTCACTTTCAACAGCTTGATATTTAGCAGATGGCATTTCTGTTTTGAAATGTTTTTCAATTCACTCACCTTGTATCCAGAATTGATGTGATGCCACCCAGTGATTTTTGGCTGCGCCTAATGGAGAAGGGATGAATACTGATTTTGGCTTTCCTCTTTAAAAAAAATAACAATAATTGAGTAAAATCATTGATTAAATAATGAAAGCATTAAATTGTAACAACTGAAAAACTGACAAACTCTCATGCAGATGTTGTGATACATCTGTAAAACATCTCCAATAATAATAAAACATCTCTATGCATGTTGAATGCAAGTGGATCATGTTAAGTCTAGTAACCTGCATTGACATTTTTTTATGGCCACTTAGGTGCAGTGCAAACAAATTCTTAACATGAGTGTTTGATCACAAGACTATCACTCTTTAAGGTGATATGGCAAACTTATTAGCAATCAGTTTCCTACCATCACATCCAGCAGATATGGAGTAATGTATTTAAAGTTGTGTATCACCTGGTGAATGAAAAGCAATTACTCACTGTCCTTTTAGCTCCTTTTTTAGTTTCCATCACCTCCTGGAGGAAATGCTTGCTCTTTAGCTGCTAAATACCCCACTGTGCTGACCAGCTAATTGCTAACTTTACCAGACATTCGGTCACTAATAAGAACTTTTTTGCTGAAAACAGCTTCGAGTCAATGCTGCAAATTATACTTATGAGAGTGGTGAGAGTGAACCAAAACAGTAAAGCTGTGAGCTGTAAAACCAAAACGATAATGTGAAAGACAATAAAATGCTCCACGGAGCTGGTGGGACCCACAGAGTTAGGTTTCTGTGGGTTTGTCACTACAAGCGATGTCTTTCACAATATATTCATGTACTCTTTTGGTATTAAAATGTGCATTTTAGCCCCTTAAATTCTGAACATGTATTTTTGTAAGTGTATATACTGTAAATAATTTGTGTCTGTGTTTAGCACTTTAGAAAATGCCATCCTTGCCCCCCCACCACACATCATTGGTGTCATTTCTAGACTGCAGAGTTTGTAATGTTTCACTTTACCTAAACATTACTATTATAATTGGCTGAAAATGACATATGGGGAGATCTCAAACTGAAACTAGACAAAAAGTATATTTGTGGTTCAGATTTTTGTACGTGTGTTGTAATCAGTTGACCCAGTAGAGTAACAATAGTTGAAAAACAAGGAAAAGGAAAATGAGGCATAAATATAGAAAAGGCTTAAAAGAGAAACAAATACCAGATGTCAATTAAAATCTTGGCATAACTTGTACGAGTACATGTCTGCTGAGGCAAACACGGAAGCAGTGTTTGTTGAATAATGGCAAATATGTTTTAATTAAAAGACAACTTTGTTTCAGAGTTAATGTAAAATATAAACTTATCTCACACCTCCAGTCATCATTTAGCTGACTACAACATTTATTTAACTAACAAGACAATGAATTGACTAAGTATTGACAGCTCATATATCATCCCTCAGACAAGGAATCGTGTGTGTGTGTGTGTGTGTGTGTGTGTGTGTGTGTGTGTGTGTGTGTGTGTGTGTGTGTGTGTGTGTGTGTGTGTGTGTGTGTGTGTGTGTTGATGTCTATATGTGGTGCATATTCTTGTGTTTCATTTTCTGGTGTGTCACAATGCAGTATGGCCATTCTGTACCAACTCTACACATTAATATTATGTTTTCACAGTGCAGTATGTATACTGCTATATATTGCCTATGGACTGTGTGGTCAGTAAATGTATCCATACAAATATATTGAATATAAAAAGTACATTAGATGCTCTCTGACCCAAACACACACCCAAACAAACATACGTCAAAATTTCACATCACAGCACCGATAAGCAGCATGTTTCTATATTGAGATTTTAGGGGAGACAAGCCATTATCTATAGCAGTTATATTTACTTGCATTGGTTGTGATTTACAAATGCAAACAGTGTAAAGTGTTAGTGGCGAGTATCTGTATTTATCATTTTTTTACAGCACATTTTGACAAATAAGTGGGTTATACTGTAATAGGCTTGTGAGAATTGTCGATGGACATTTTGAAAATGTTTTTACATGTGGAATCTAGGATATTGAGGTCATTTCAACCTTTAACAGTCTAAGCCAGCTATAGCTGCTGCAAACCTTTCACAATCACCTTTCAAGCATACAGTTCGTGGTAACTGCTCAGATATACATTTGTGGTGTGGCGCAGGGGAAGGACATTATAAGAATAGATTAGGGTGTTTCTGTTCAGTGGTTGTGACCTCAGTCTCATGTGACCAACAGGACTCAGAGGTGCTAATGACACCTAGTATGATGTAAAAATAAACTGCAGTAACAGTCTTCAAAACAATCAAAGATGGTGTGGAGAGACTCTTTTCCACATAACGAGATAAACTGTTTATGCTGGAAAGGCATTAAGCCCAGAAGTGGGCCATTCCAACTAATGAAACATCCCTATTTGTCTGTGCACCACTGCAGAATAGTGAGAGAAAAGTGAACAAGCAGCAAACAGGATAGGATGGATGTAATCTTACTGAAGAGCTGCATATGGTCTAAAGTGGATAAGGGAGAAGGATGCTCTGTTAAAAGCTTTTATTCAGGGAAAAGATACTTCTGGTGTCTTGCCAAAGAACCCTGGTAAAAGCATAATCTATCAAGTAGCATCACTACTGTGTGAGGACATGAACAGAGATAGGCCTGTTTGTGATGGTGGTGCAGAGATAGACCTGTTTCTTACTGTTGTGTCAAAACACACAGTTCTCATTGGAATAACAACACTACAGCTTTGGGTCAGTTGAGAGATTGACATTTTGGATGACTGTTTCTACTTCCTGATTGCTGGAGTAACAGAATGTAATATCACTGTGAACAAGGGATATGTTCCATATAACCATCCCTCCATTAGCTATAATGCTTATCCTTGAAAGCTCCATTTACGTGATAAATATTTATTCTAATGTGCAATGATGTGTAGCAAACTTATTTTCGCTATTCTGCAATCAATTTTGCTCTAATCCAAACTGACTTCAAGTACCATGGATGCATACAGTACATTTAAGGCACTGGCGCCTAAAGTAGGCATGAAACTCTCTAGTAATGCCAGTAACAATTCTACTCTACTTACTGATCTATAGGGTTTCACCATATACCTCCAATATGACAGAGTATGTATGTTTTCATATCATGCCTGACCATCTATGCGATTTTGCTTAGCAATCTGCAGATGTAAGCCGGGACTTTTGGCATTCGCCTTGGTACTGGCTCATGAACCAACTGATCGGTTCTGTTTTGCATCCAAATTGCTGATACCCCAACTGTTAGTAATGTTTCTTGGATCCACATATTATTCCAGCCACTTGTCAGAGCTTTAGGATGATTTTCATTCATTTTAAGAAGTAAAAGTTGGATCACTGGAGGCTCAAAGTCACAGATGCTCACACCTCCACAACTTTACCTCAGGCAAGCAACGCATGCATTCAGTAGAGCTGTTTACCATACAACAGGATGACAGAGAAAAAGCTGTTGTTTATCTTTATGATGTGTTGGAACTTTGCAGTCTGCCATAACTGAAAACTGAAAACTGAAACTTCTGTGACCTGCAGCTCTATACATAACCTGTTCTTTGGTGTCTCCTTTTACCATTCCCTCATTACAACATTTAGAACTGACCTTGAAAAAAAAATCACAAAACCACATATTATTATAGATAATTTACGAGCAGCTAGCAGTTATTTGCCTCAGAGACTAAAGCCCCATTGGGACGTAATTGGTGGGGGGGTGGTATTCACTATGAATATTCCCTGCTCCATGGCCATTTAACTGATCGTTCTGAACATTCAGTAAAAAAGGTAAGTCTTCCATTGGTTTGCAGATAAAAAACTTTTAATATGAAGTAGCAGCATCAAGAGTCTAGTATGCATTAACAGCATATGATGTAACAATTAGAGCTTTGATATCACCACAAAAGTAAGTAAATCACAAAACAATGACATTACTATCTGTAGTTGAATGCAGGACAATTAATTTACAATAACAACACAGCTTGGCAGATGATTTGTCTCTTATACTGTTTGGTCAGCAGAATTATCTCATACTGCAGTGTGTACATGCCACAGTTAATATGCACAGTAACAAATCAGTGGGGAAAAGACATGGGTTTTGCCAAGTTATTTTTGCTGAAGAAGTACTTTACATTTGTAAATAGTTTTCCTCCAATTTGACACAAATTCATTGAGCGTCTTCGGCATAAAAGATTTGGTGGCTCTTTCTCTAAAACGTGCTCAGTAATTATGGCATTGTTCAGAGCACAACAGCATTCCTTTAAGTACAGTCGATGTGAGTAGCATTCACTGATGGACGTGTTGTGATTAGAGAGAAGAAGAATTTGATTTTCTTCATTAGAATGGACGGTTTTGTTGCTTTCCAAAGTTTTTCATCCCTAAAAGCCTATGCATCAGAAGATAGAGAGGACGATAATGAGATAGAGGAGGATGGTGGTAGAAAGAGCTTTTACGAGAAGCCTGAGATACAAAATGGGAGAACAATCAAGAATGAGAGCTGAGTAAGAGACTGACAGTAAAAGAGGGAGGGAGAAACCAATTTTCATTTTTTAGGTCATTTGTAAAGATTTCTGAATGTGAAAGAGCAGAGAAAGAAACAGAAAAATAAAGATCTGCTCGCCTAGTACTGCTTGTTACTTTATTACAGCTAGTGGAACCGATTAATCAACATAATGCATTTAACCAATTATGCTAGATTTGATCTGGCTGCAGAGCTAATTCAATAGAGATCCTTGGTGATTTACGAGAGCCAGTTTATTGTTGTGCTGGGTTGGGAGGTCCAGTGTCCCAATGGGAATTGACTAAGGGGCTCTAAGGAGACCACAGGAAACAACTAAACTGACATGTTTCAGCAGAACACAACACTATTTATATGTGACAACCTTTTTAAGATTTTTCAAATCATTTGAACTTGAAAAAAACTTTTAAATTCAGTTTATAGCTTTATTTTATCGGTCTCTTAACCCAGAGACCAATCGATCACATCACAACACTTTCAAGTAGAAAAATAAGAAAGAATTGGACCCAAGAAAGATACAGATGAAAATAAGTAATGGTGCATAGAAATGCTTCTCCTAGACTGTAACAAAGACAAAGGGCAGATAAAGACAGAACAGAATGAGGGAATTTTTTTTGTGAAACAAGAGTGGGAATTTTTTTCCAAAAAACTTCTATTTGAATTAGATAGTTCAACAGTTTGATTTAGGGAACAAATACTTCTAGTGTAGAAATTAATTAGTCTCGGCAATTATCAACTGGAGAAGCTAATTTTAATGTGCTAATACACAACCTGTTTAGAGTGCTTGATAAAAAAAATTATGTTATGTGCGGCTTAGTAGGATTTGTTAGGTTGGCATGAATACCATCAACTCTGAACCTCATCTCAAAAAAAGTAGTATCTACATATAAAAAGGATTCCTAATTGCTGCCATTAATCTCTGATCTTGGTTCTGTTTTTCAAGTCTTTTAACCAGGATTGGAGTGAAAGATTAAGCTTTGAGTATATTTTTGAAAATTTATTTGTGTATTTGTCAGAGACTAAACTGATAAGATTTATTGCTGATAAATAAAATCTGTGGTAAATTTTTTGTATGTTTTTACTTCGCAATACATTTTGCTCATTCTTAGAAGCCAATAATTGCACCGGTAAAATGAAGGTAAATTGGACGGTGAAAATAAACACTTTAATGTATTTTTTTCAGCACTGCTCTCACTTTACAGTAGGTTAATGTCACTAAGGTTTTTTAAAAAAGTTATAACTGGTATTGTGATTTTTTTTTTTTTGTGAAGAAATATGCTCTCACTTTCTTTTAGTCCGTCAATGCTTTGTCTTCACCCCATCCTTTCTATTCCTTTCCTTCTTCTCTTTTAACATTTTCAATCATTTACTCACTGAAATATTTATCAAATCCCGCATATGCAAAACTCACTCACCTTTCTTTCTTTTTCCCCCTACTCTCCACACTCCATTAACTCTTTCTACTCATCCTTTGCCTGTCTAATGTGCCCCCTCCACTCCAAGACATGCTCATACACATTCATACACTTGAATACTCACAAACCAACACACTCATACTAACACACACAGACGGACCGTTCAGTTCCACCAGCTTGTCGGAGTGTGACTGATTGATTACTGCCCAGAAGGCTTGGCTTTGTCGGTGTCAGAAACAGGACAGGTATCCCAGACCACAGGGGGCACAGAGAAGATTGATGTCTCTTTCTTTCACACCCCTCTTTTTTTCCCTCCCACTCTCTCTCTCCATCTCCATCTGTATCATGAGTCACTCACACTTCCACACATGGACACTCATTGACCCCCACTGATCACTTTAAGGACTTTTATAGCATTCGTAGCTAAAACCTGTATCTTTTTTTTTTCAGTTGTAAATTCAGCTTTTGGTTGTAAATTCAGACTCATAGACTTGTGTATTCGAATCGGAAGTCAGTGGTTGTCCAGTCACGACGTGTATGTAGATGATGTGGACACTTGTTCATTTATTTTCTTGTATGTAAGTTAAGTTGCTCAGTGGTAACAGCTCATGTTTACATTTATGCAAATCAGTTTTGAATCAAAGCATACAACCATAGAACACACAGGTGGGCACAAGTGAAAATAGCCTAGTTTGAGCATTGTAATGTGCATTAGAATGGATGAGCCAATACATATGGTAGGTACAGTATAAGGCTGAGATCAGTTCATCAAAGTGGAGGTTTCAACACAGGGCTCCAGCAAAAAAAACGCAGTTGTCCGGCAAAAAGTGGAACCAGGCCCAGTATTCTCTGCATTATAATACAGCATCATCCAGCAAATTACTGTGCTGGCCAATCGAATACATGCCAGTGCACATTCTTGGTGGATTATTTTGAGGTGTGAACACTGTTTCTACTGTTTACCTTTAAATTGTCACAACAAAAAAATAAAGAAATTGCTGTTTTTTCTAGAGTAGCGGATACTGTCTAGGGATGGGAATCAAGAATCAGTCTGAAACATTGGAATTCAATGGCTCCAAGCTTAAATCCTTATACTGATGGTGGTATGTTTTCAAGAAGAAAGATGAAAAAAGTGCTACTTGTAATGCAGCATTTTCCATACGTACTTCGTTGGCCTGACCAGGTAGATTAAACCCCTGAGTTGCATGCGTTGCAGTAACTGGTAATTGGTAAGAATTGGACCAGTAAGCAGAATAGATTGTTATCAATAAAATTGATTGGTATCAAGAAAATGTTATCGATTCCCATGACTAATGCTGTCTCATCATATCATACCTTAAAATGTTGTGTAGTGTTTTGACCCCTGAGAAGCCTCCAAATTCTCAAATACGTTACTCAAACTGCACTTTCTGAATCATGTTTCACTGTCTCACTGGTACCTTAAACAACACATCCCCATCAAAGCAGTCCCTTACTTTGTTTTAACCCAGGACTGATTTCAGTCTGAACATGGCATAAGTTGTGCTGGCTGGTCTCATTCTTGCTTTTCTCAGATCAAGACTCTGCTGACCTGCACATCTGCTTTTTTCCCCTTTACGGTTTTCTAGTTTGATGATCAAAAAGTTCAGCCTCAGTGACAAAAGGTGCAACTGTACCTACACAACGGATGTATTATTTTAAAGAAACATTTGAACCTTGGCCATCTCTAACCAGTGAATCATCTATATGTCCACAGTTCTGTGGCAGATGAATAAATGTGCATTAGAGTTCATGAGTCCTGCAGGGATGCTGAGCATCAGACAGTACTGGAGGTTAGAGGAAAGGAGATGAGAGGACAGGAGAGGAGAGAGAGAATAGAGTTCAAGAGGTATCATCTTCTTGTCTATGTGCTTCACCAGCTCTCTCCCTCTGTCTCCTCCCCATGCCCTCCCCCTCTCTGGTTCAGCTCTGCAGGAGGCATTAATGATCTGATGTGGGATCTGCCCCCTACTACCCCAACCAGCTGTAACACGGCATTTGCAGTAATAATAGCTGATGTGGAACCACCCATTGTTCACCCCCAGCCAGGTGTTCCTGAGCACCTGGAAATTTATTGACCTGATAGGGGAGCTGCCCCTTGACACTTTAACAAGTTATCTGTTTCAGCTCCACCTCTGATACTACCTACTGTATAAAAGTCACATTCCATAAGTCTGGCAGAATCAGAAACCCAAGTACACTTGGAAACCACTGAAAAGAAACTGATAAATGTGATTAATAATGTAAATTTTTACAGTAACTTGTCCTCATATTTTGTTTCAGAGATTGGTGTTTGATGCTGTTACTTGTGCCGATATAAATACCTCTACCATATAGCTATTGCTATACTATTTCTAAAATTAAAACCAGTACTGCTAGTACCAGTATTAATACACTATTTCAAATTTTAACCGACTGCTTTAGCCTGTTATTATTAGACCTGTAATTATTAAAAACCTTCAGCTTCATCTTTTGCTTCATTTCTGACAGTAACCACCATTGATATGAATGCAATCACTGCATTTGATCAAGGGTGTTTCCTGCATCCTATTGGAAGTTTTGCGTGTTCCCTCTACTTGTCCCTCAAATTTTCATCACCTCTCCTCCACTAACAACAGCTCAGCTAATAAGGGAAATTCTCTAAATTCAGGCTCAAAGGTAGGCAGAAAAGGAAACTACCCCTGGATATCACATGTAGAATTAAACATGCGCATGTTTGGCTAGTCTACTTTACATACATAAATGTATTATTTGTTACTGTTTTATTTGACATTTGAAAAAAATGAATGGAGGGATTTTCCATTATCTCACTCTAACCTATCTCTCCTTCCCTTAGTACAGTGCATCCACAATTATGTAATTTTCCTCTCCTTCTGTTCTTTTTCCATCCTGTACATACATCACTATTTAGTCACTCACTGGCTCAATATAGTTTTGCTGCATCACACTGCTGAATATGTAATGTAAAGTATCCAGACGATGTTAGCATGGTAAAGTTTTGCTGAGAAGTATTTTGACATTAGTGGAGCTTTTTGTCACGAAGAATAAAGCTTTGCAATGTAAACTGCAGATATGCAAGGGTCAAGATTTTATTTTCCTGTTTTATATTCTTATTACATTTTTAATAGAAGTCTCTCTGATTCTGCTCATGATTTTTCTTCTCTATCTCTGCCTCTTTCACCCACTATTTATGCTTGCTTGGACAAATATATTTTCACCTCTGTCCAGTTTCCAGCATATTGAGCTGTACAGAAAAAAAATTAGACAGTAACTTCAAATTGCCTCCTTCATCATGGCCAGTGATGCGGCAGGGAGTGTGTCTGTACGCCTCTCAGACCCCCTGCAGAGCTTAAGCTCAGTGTGGAGTTAAATCCCCAGACCTGTCTCTCTCAGATAGATTACCCTGCCCCCCCCCCCCCGCACATACATCCGCACCCTTTGGATTACATGCTGTGCTCATATTCTTTTAACATCTTAGAAGATTTCTATCATACAGTGTTTGATGAAATAGTTTGCACTTCATGCAACAGAATTAAGAAACCTGTTTTTAGGCTAAACATCCATCACAATAAACACAGACACTAGACACTATTATTCTACAGATCATATTACAAAAAAATATTTGGTAAACAGTAATCAGTACATTTTTGTGTTGAAATATCAGCAAATGTAATTGCTCAAATGGAAGTCTGTGCTGTATTACCATCAAATGTGCTCTTGCCTCTTTGCAAATTTTTATTTTTGTTGGCTGCCTATAGTCAGTATGAGATATTATGCAGCTAAGCACACCCACCTACAGTTTTTAGTGCATTAGCTACATAATAGAGTCATATGTATATCATTTGTGTTGCTTCCTTGTGAATTTTATGTACTTGTACATATTTCTAATATTTACAATTTTTCTTTTTTAGTCAGCTGTAGACGATTCAAATGTGGAAGTCGAAAGAAATTTATTGAATCGGTAACAAGTTGTGTCCCACTGATGCAGTTGTGTATCTTCAGGCGATCTAAAACAATCTCTCTTTTAGAATAGTGCATTGCATATTTCAGTTCAGTTAAAGTTTATCAGACATTGTCATCTGCCAAAACTCAGCTTCCAGAAAAGAAGCAAAAGAGGCCTTGCTTGAAATCTGAAGTTATGGGTGTGATTCAGCAGATCAAATGACTTAATCTAGAGTTTTAACAGCTGCAAAGTGACATCAAGATACTCTAGCTGGTGATTAAAATAATGATTAGAGTTTGGACACAAAATGAGGTCACATAGTCTGCTGAGTTGCTAGATGGTGACTATAGTAACATGAGTCTCTTTTATTTTTAAACACAAAAATTTGATATAAGCCCTGTTTTGAAAGAAGCATTCCTGGTTGAAGGTTAGGTAACAGGGCCTAAAGAGAGGAAAAAAGGTTATGCTGATATCTCAGATTTAGGGGGACAACATCTAAGACCTGTAATAGTTGGATACTTCAAACCATTTCCCATGAACTCTGACTAAAATATCAATATGTGCAGCTAACAGCAGCCAAAAAAGGGACACATTATATTTTGTTGTAGCAGAGGTAGAGCTGACTGTGTAAGGGCGCTGGGTTGAGTTGGATCTGGGTGATGTCATATGGACTGATTACCTGAAATTTCATCAAATGTGTTTGCCTGCAGGAGAACTAAGGAGTTAAGGGATCAGACTGGAGATAAAATATTACAAAAATTGACCTTACCTATAAGAAAATTGTATGAGCCTTTCAATCATATAAAGTTAAGTTAAATAAATAAATCCCCACTATTATATGATGAGTTCATACCAATGTGAGGACTTATGGACTTTTTCAAGTAATTGAAGGTCGTGAATTACTATTTTTTGTTGTCAGACAAGCATACCAAAACTCCCCAAACAGAAGTAAATGAAACATCAAGTCACAAATAAGCAACACTTGCCACCAGAAAGTGAGAGAAAGAAGAAGACAATTTAGTCTCAGAGAAATGGTGAAAAAGTCAGACACAATATTTCTCTGTGCGGGCAATTACATGCCATTTCAATCCATGTATATGAATGTAATCTACTACACCTGTGAACATATTGTGAGAGAGTTGCCAAATTTCATCCAAGTATATGTGGGAAAAAATAGGGATCAGCAAAGGGAGAGGGTTGTCGGCGTTGTCCCAAAGGATTACGAAGATATCCAAAGCATTTTCAATCAATGGCATATCTAAACACTTGTTATTGTTAAATCCAGTCGTATAGTATGGTGATAATAATTTTTTTGAGGCATTTAAATATTTGTTCATCCTCAAGAGGACTGAAGCTTAGCAGAAAGTGTGTAAAGTCTTATTATTTCAAAATCCATCAAAACAAAGAGCAATATTTTATATTTATGTCTTTGTCATTGAAGTGGTAGTGCTTCCTATGTATATTCAGTTATAACACTTGAAATAGCTTCTAAAAGAATGTTGTAAGCAATGAAAGGCGTCAAACAGCCATATGTGAAGGACCGGAGGGATAAGACACAGAAATAGACTCAAGGTGTCATCCCAGAGGGCTGATGAAGGAGTATGCAAAAACTCTTGCAAGGAAAACAACATATTGCTTCATGTTTTAATTGGAGCAAGTTAATGGTCCGTGAAGACTTGTGTATTAGTCACTAAGACAAGCTGTTCTGATCAAAAATGTTTCTGTGTGTGTGTGTGTGTGGGGGGGTGGTGGTATGTGTGTATGTCTGTCTGTCTGTAGATCTCCACATAAAAAGCTTGGTTTTTCTATGGTTCTCTGGCCAAGTGCCTGTTTTGCGTCAAGCCTCCCGGGGGGACAACTATTAGGTTGTTCTCCTCTACCGCCAAACTTTCTATAAGCTCAGAATTTTTTAGAAACTCAATTAGAGAACTTGTTCACGGATAGGCTATGTATGCACATAATTGCACTCTTGCTTTGGGAAAACAACCAAAAATAATTATACCAAATGTACAACATAATGTAAATTTTAAAGGTAGATAAGAGGAAAGAGTAAGAAAAAAATGGCCTAAGTAGGGGTGGGTGTGTGTGTGTGTGTGTGTGTGTGTGTGTGTGTGTGTGTGTGTGTGTGTGTGTGTGTGTGTGTGTGTGTGTGTGTGTGTGTGTTAAAAGTGTTTGACTTAATGGAAGTGGATTGCATGTGTGTGTGTGTCAAAAAGAAGAGGAGAAAGCTGGTGTGATATGAATACAGTATGTCTATCATCTTTATCAGCTGTCACCACGGTTAATGGGGAGACTGTTTCATTCTAAACACACAAACACAGACACAAATACACACACACACACAACCATGAGCGGGAAACGAGGCAATTCGATTAGGATGACATATATCTTGTCTTTATGGAGCAGTTCATTTTACACCCCAGTCAATACGTTAATGAATTATTAAATTTCTCAGTGTGTTTCCTCCAAATTACAAAGTGCCATTTTTTCATTGTAACAGGAAACAATACCATGGTATCATTTTTTTTTCTTTAATGAAATTACAGAATTACAGAACCATGTGACTATTTTTGATTGGTAAGAAGTGGTATGAAAATGATATTTGACAGTGGCTGATGTAAACCAATTTAAAGAAGACTAAGAGAACAACAGCTATGTTACCTTCTCTTGGAGACAGTACTAATACACAACAGCATTTTGAGCTTAAAGCTAAAATGCTAACAAAACAGTGTTAATGTGGCAATTGCATTATGTTTACCATGTTTTACCATATTTATGTTAGCATGCTAACATTTGTTAACTAGCGCTACACTGAAATTGCAGCCAAGGACGAAAGAAGTATCATTAGTTTTATGGGTATTTTGTCAATAAACAAAGCACTGGACAAGTTGAAAATTTTGCCTGATGATGGCACTAAATGAAAAGTTAAAGAATCACCAAAGCTATTAAAAATCATCCTCTAGGGACCATGAACACCTTTAACAAATTTCATGCTATCAATCCAATTCAATAACGAGTCTTATGTGCAAACCACAAATGTGAATTTTATGTTTTTTCTGGGGGAAAATCCAGAGGATCATCTGTGTACGGGATTCATTCATCCATCTATTCAATAGTTGTCGAGATATTTCAGTCTTGAGCAAAGTGATGGATGAGATGTCAGAGCCACATTACCAGTAGCATGGCTAACATGTATAGAAGATGAATAACAGTATAGAAGATTAATAACAGTATGTTCATGATAATAGTAAACAGGAAAATGAATGAGAGGTCAGTGAGATTGGCATTGTTTCATGATGATGAAAATTTTGATGATGTTGAGGTGATAATGTCGGCAGGAAATAGCCAGTGTGGATGTTAGTGATCAGAAATTGCTTCTTATTAGCATTATATTTCATAGCTTCGTTCCTATGTCTGAAGGTCTTTTAACTTAAAAGGAGCGAGTATTGCTGTATTAAGAGATGGAGGGAAAATGAAGATTAAAGAAAAGTACATCAAAAAATGAGTTAGGTGGACAGAAAAAGCAGCTTAGCTGTTTCCATTTTGAAGGGGGCATAACATGAGAGTCAAGTGAGTGTAAAAACAAAGTTGTGAAGAAAGAGAGGAGCCACAATGTGATTAAAAACCAGTGACAGAGGGGACAGGGAGCAGAAGAAGGGTCTAAGGTTTGTATTTAATCCTCCTGCTGTTTTTGTGTGCAGCTGTCACAGGAGCTCTAAAGCTTCCAAGGCAAGACGTCTTTATTACAGTGTCTCCTCACACCACATTAAACCTTCCCAGCACATCATCATCTCCCCTCTCTGCCTTTCTGCAGCTTTTTCTGTGGAATTTACCGTCTTTTTGTTTCCTATTTTCTTCTCTCGCACTTGCTCTTAATGTGTATTTTCATGTCTGTTTATTCCAACAATAGATCAGAATAGGTGGTGTAACAGAACCCCCTTACTTTGATCTATTCAATTCAAGCAAGGCATTTATGCTACTTACAACACCTCTCACGAGTCATCACTCTCTTTTCGTATCCTTGGTGTGAGAAAAGCCCGACATGCACGCACATTCTTTTATCCCTGTGGATTCATATTCGTCTCTTTCCCTTGTAAGAACGTGTGTTTGCGCGTGTATGTGTGTGTGTGTGTGTGTTTATACTGGTGACTTTTATTGGCTGGTTAAAGCCTGAGTGGTTGTGTAGATCAGGTGGTGTTCATGTGGTGCTCAGGGATCTGTCTTTACCAGTGTGTTATGGCTCATGGTAAACTTGAGCATGTGCTGTAGAGAGATCTATTTATCTGAAGGGGAATAAAGCTTGTAAAGTAGTTCTGTTTGTCCTCAGTGGTCAATGTCAGCCAAAGGGTTCTTTTAATTCAGATTGGCAGGTTTTAACAGGTTGAATGAGGATTACTAATATAATATGGAGTGGGCTTTAGTGTGCTCTAAAAAGGGCAAACGTATGACCCCTATTTAGGTTAAATGATTTCAGTTCAGCACAAGTTTGGCATTGTATTTGGCGAGTCATAAAATGTTACCATCAGACACTTTAATCGAAAATATTCCATCTTATATTATTAAGCCTCCGAGTATTTTGCAATATGCCAGTATTGTAAGTATGTGTTGTGTTTGTAAGTATTGTGTTGCAAGCTTTTCTATTCAGGTTGAAGCACTGAACTTTTGCTGCATCCCGTGAATGTTTTACATTAGTAATGTTCCCCATTTTTACCTTGTCTTAGGGGTTTATGAACTAAATCTAAATTCAAACTCAGTAAAGATGCACATTGTTTAAAATCATTATTTGTTTTCAATTTTGAGTTATTTTGATAAATTTGTTAATTTGTTTTATTTAGCTGGTTAAAGCATATTTCTTGAAAATCCACACCTAAATCTATTGAGACTGAAGCTCATAATTTGCACATACATAATTAGCTGTCAGTTGAAAGTTTGATTCATCAGAGAAAAAACAGGCTCACATTAATTCACAAATTTGAACTTAACCTTGTAGAATTTTGAAAAATTGAGTGGACCAAAGAAATTAACTCTTATGCTGTCTTGGCACCTTAGCTATTCCTGAATGTAGTTTTGCAAACTCACTTCAGTTAAATTATTAGCAGACATTTTGTCTGTACAATGAATGATCACTGTGAGCAAGGGGAAAAAAAAAATCCTGTTTATATAGCTTTAGAAGTGGTTAATACATACACTGGCAGCTAAAAGTGTGAAAGCACGAGATAGATTGGTCATTTCTTGTTTAACAAACAGTCCAGCAAACCATTATGGGAGGTGACCAATAAATGCTTATAATATGAGCCACTTGTAACTGTAACTGAGAGATTTAAGTGACAGCCGTTGCAGCTGAAGTTTATCTCTTTAACATCACTTCTTGGTTCCCGGAGAAAACGCTTAGCAATCACTACAGCAGTGGCACAGTTTAAGCAATGACTGACACTGATTTTGTGCCATGTAGACACAAACGGTGCACTGACAAATACATTTGTTCACATACAGTAAAGCTAAGGAATGTGAACATGCACACATACTCAGACACACAGACCTTTATGTAACCCTTAGAAAGTGTCCTTGCCCTCAGCTTCCACTGGCTAATGTATCGCGCTTGGAGGTGGTGAAATCTGGTCATAGATGGTGGCACTTGCCTTCAGTCACAAGTAAGGGAACACATAGACGCACACGCACACACATGCACAAATGTGCTAACTTGTCCCTGAGGGTCTGACAAGAGGACAGTGCATCAAAGGACGCTGTGTCATCTTTGTCACAGATTGAGTCAGACAGCCATGTTCTTCCTCCTCTTCGTACCAACTCAATCAGCAACACAGAATATAACCTGACATTAGACTTCTTCAGATGTTAGTATATTTATACATATATGTTGTCAGACAAAGGTAATTGCTGTTACAACCTAATTCAGAAAAATACAAATACGCTGTACCCACAGGCATCAAGTTTGCATGTCTGTATCCAGGATCCATTTGTATTGCCTCAAATTTAAATGACTTGTTTGTATTTCATTATATTTCCTTTATTAGGAGACACTCTTTTGACTGAAAATTCAGTCAAGATGTAATGTTTAATTACTGTACCCCCAGCACATTTCCATTCAGTGACCTTCAGGTCTACAGCAGAGAATGGTCCTGCTTAGTTGTGGGTGTGTGGGCTGATAGAAATTGTCCTGTATTGTCCTGGAAGCCAATTATTTGCTTCCAAGGCCCCTTTGAATAACTGTACAATGTTGGCTAAGGTCACAGCTAGATAACTTGAATTCATCATGACTCAATATTACTTTGACTCTATACCCACAACATTATCATTACAAATAATAACTGAAGGTAAACAAGCATAAAACTCTCTATAGCTGTCCTTTGAAGTCCTTGAGAATCCACAAAGATTCATGTGATGGAAGAAAAAGCACAATGTGCACAGGCACATATAAAAATAGCAAACCAATTTTCAAGCTACAGATATAGCATTTTTCCATCTGTTTGTTGTGGAACAAAAAGTTGAACGGTTAAGAAAAATGCTCCAGGGAGTTTAGTTTGCCATTCATGTGTCCTATCTGTGTGAATTAAGAGCTGAAAGTGCCGGTGTAGATATTGCTACCCACCATATCAACCCCACCCCTTTATCCAAATGTGTAGAAAGAGGCAAGGTGGTGCAGACATCAGCAGTTCAGTGAATCTCTGCATGCACTGAGAAATAGGAGGACCCGAGGGAAAAGGTCAAAGCAATATAAATTTGACATGTAGATAGGAAGGGCTTTTTCACCTTCTGGGGGTGTGGGTGTTCTTTTTCACAGTTTTGCACATTACATTGGGCTCTGTGCAAATTGTTCTTTCTTCCCCTCAAGTGTAAAGTATATATACTTTACTGCAGTTTGATTATTTCATGGTCAGAGAAGCGTGAGTTGCAGACATAATGTAACTTACAAAATACAATTTACTTCCTAAATACAGAACAAACCAATGTTAATCGAGAGTCCATATTTCAAACCTCACAGCTCTTTGTTAGTACAACCTGATGTAGCAATGCTTAAAAGTGCTCTAGATGCCTGCTGTTACATTAGATAATTTAACAAGTAATTTGCAAATTGTGGTCTACAGACTATCAAAGATTATTGAGGAGAGAAGAACAAATGTATTGAATTAGGTGATGTTATTATTTCAGGGGATACATCAACAATATGATGGCACTGCCATACTAAAATGTAACTGCATTGCAACACTTTGAAGACAAATTACTTATACATGGGCACAAGTTATTTATATGTATGGGGCTCCAAATAATCCTGGATGTCAAAGGTGTAATAAATTTATGTTTGTAGGAGTTTACTAAAAATCCTTTTAGTGCTTGGCACTAAACTGTTTATTAATTACAGCGGTGAGAAGCAACAAAATCGGACCCAAGCCAAAAGTCTACTTTAGGGGATGATAATTTATCCAGATTGTTCAACACATGATTATGATTTTGAGATTGAAAGTTCATTCTTGACCTTGGAAACAAAAGTTTACAAATCATCTCACCACAAATTCCATTTAGTAGCTGTTCTGAATCTCTTCAGAGTAAGTTCCAACTACAGCACTGTTTCCAAGGTCAAGTATTAACTTTTTAGCACATCAACATAGATGGATTCTCGAAAGTGCTCAGAAAAATAGAACATTGAAAACCTACTATTCTGTGTCTACTAGGCGAACTCCATCGGCTGATGAAGATGGTATGATCTGACTAAAAGTTCACCAACAGCTCCTAATCAGATCTTGTAATGAGATTATTTTTAAATAAACAACTATTATACGAAAGTGCTAACCTGTTAAGAAACAAGAAAAAGTGAAAACACACACAGTTGTCTTACAAATGTGAGGCACCCCCGTCACATGTACATGTTCATACAGACCCATACACTGCCGGTGGCAAAATATCTATTCACACATTCCCTGACAGGGAGATGTTAACGGGGAGGGACAGTCTCCCCCAGGCACCAATCAATCAGCATGTCCTCACGCTCTAAGACAGCCTTCATGTGGGACCAGCCTGGTGTGTGTGTATGTGTGTGTGCGTGTGTGTGTGTGTGTGTGCGTGTGTATCTGTGTGTGCGAGTGTATCTGTGTGTGAGTGTGTGTCTGTGTGTGAGTGTGTGTCTGTGTGTGAGTGTGTGAGTGAGTGTGTGAGTGAGTGTGAGTGTGAGGAGTCCGGTTCTATGACTGGTGTTTGAGTGTGTCTCAGGGTACAGTGTTTGTGTGCAAATAGCCACGTTGTTAATTGTTTTGATCAAACGCTCACAAATGAGAGGGAACAAGATAAAAGGTGAATCCATTCGCAGCAAAGGATGAGATTTCTTGCCGTCAGTCTGTCTTTAACCATCTCACTCCCTCTCCCTCTTCCCATCTCCGAGCACACAGAACAGTCATGTAAATGTTATTTCTGAGAACTATATTGAAGCGTTCATCGTGTGTAGAAAAAAAACAGGAGAGTATTACTGAAACAGACTGAGCAGAGGGCTGAAAGTATCAAGTGTGCATATTGTAACTGATCATATAGTAGTTAGTCCTACTGAGAGCATAGATCATTAAAAATTGCTCACAAATATAATTTCATTGAAAAAGACTAAATAATTTCCTAAAACAGCTGTGCACTTTAGTTATTTAGCAAATGCCACTCAAACAGGATCAAATAGTGTAAATATCTGTTGGGAACTATTTTCATGGGCGGATAAATATAGTGAGTATACTCAGCAGTGGAACTGTGAATATTTACTCAAAATAAACCACATTGCCCACGCTCACTAGTGACAGACCATGACACTCAGTGCAACAGTGTTTCTTATTATATGAATTGAGTGGTTTTGGACAACAATGGAGTATTGTCTACAGCTAACAAGTATCAGAGATGATACTTGATAGTAGTAGACAATACTCCGTCTCTAACATGTATGTTTATCTCTGCCATAGAGCTCCATTGTTGTCCATTCACCTTTGTCAACTTTGTCAATTCACCTTTGGTTTTCGTCTTTTCATAGGATTAGTTGACAGTAAGAAAAATATACAATATCAACAGCCTTATCTTTAAAGCAATTTCTTCTAAGAAATAATTTAACAGGAATGTAAAACAACATGTTTTTGTACATGTTTTGTTTTTGAGGTATGTACTGAACTACTTCTTGGCCAGGCACAGCAAAGGATAAAAGGTGAACAGTTAATAACAGTTAATAAAGGTAAACATGGAGAATGGACAGGAAAGAGACAAGGACGGAAGGAGGTAAAAAAGAAAATGCTAAAAGTTGCCATTTTTTATTATGCTTCATAGACAGTAGAAACCAAAAGATGGATAATAGAGGAGCAACGGCTAGAGGCTTTGGCATCATGTTTGTGAGCCTTATATTTCTCCTTCCTTCTAATCACATTTCTCTTTCCTGTCTTTCCTCATTTCTTCCCCATTATCCTCAGCTCCACCATCACACCATCTATATCTGAGCAGTTCCCCTCTCCTTCTGTATATACTCCCCTCCTCTCTCTCTCTTTGTCCTGCACCTTCTAAGTGACCAATTTCCCTTTCATCAATATACCCTTCCTTTCATCTCTCCATCCCTCCATCTTTGCCGTGTCTCATATGCCTGCCCTCCAAAACACATTCTCTTTTATCCTTTATCTCCCTTCTTCCTCTCCATCCTTCTTTCCTCCCTGCTCTAGTTCAGAGTATCTAACTTTCTCTCTGTCCAACCCTGGCTTTCATCTCTTTGTTCACCTTGCATCCTGTGGCTTCTCACCTCAAACTCTCTAACCTGCTCAACATGCCTCCATCCGTCCCTTTACTGCAGCCAGCTTCCGTTCTCTCCGTCCTCTCTTCCGATCTCATTCTTGTTCTCTGCCAGCCTCTGTCCTCCTCTTCCTCCAATTTTTTTTCTTTCCCCGAAACTTCCAGTGCTGTTCAGTCCCTCCCACTTTTCACCTCTCTCCCTCTCTGCCTCCTTCCCTCTGTGCAACAGATCTTTCTCTGCAGGTCTTTGTACACCTAAAAAATACACTACCATCTGCTCAATGCATCTCTTCATCTGTCTTACATCTTACAGTATCTTATCTTTTCTCCACCTCTTCCTTTCTCTCTATACTTATCTTAGCTTCTCTCCAGACGTTTCACTGAATACATTTAAATGCATTAGTATGCCCTCAGGACAAATTCCGCCATCAGGAACCACACTTAAGAACACATGGAAAATGTGATTTTATGATTTTTTTTCACTTTTGTATTTATTGGTTATGTGTTTTTCAATAATGGACCATTTTTAATTTTTTTAAATACATCTCATTAAGCAAAGAACCACTTATAGAGAAAAAATAGTCAAGCCATTTTATCATAAAGGTTTATTTTCTGGTTTAATAAAAATAAAAAAAGGCAACACGAGGATTTTCTTTTTGCCAAGAGAATTATTCATGCATAAGTAACTGGCAGGGATAAATCTGGACAGTTTTAGTAACAGCTGTCTTTCTTTTTTTTCTGGTTATTACTACACTATGTCTGAAAATGAGATGAAAGTCTATGAGTCCCTAAAGCCTCTTGAGGGGTCAGGTTTTTTTGTTCCATGTTATACAAAGAACAATATTTTCTGAGTGTTATATTTGACAAATAAATCAAATTTAAGCCAAGCAGATATATCTGTCTATTTGCATCACTTTCTTTTTCTCCCTGTATATCTCTCTATATAATTTCTCACTTTGTCTTATGTTTACCTAAATTTAGTTCAGTTTCTCCTAAATTACTTGAAGGAAATGATTGTGTGCATGTGTCCCTCATCCTACGTTAGCCTCACACAACATGCTGGAGAATATGACAATATAAAAAAAAAAGGAGGCCATGCTTTAGCAAAATGCTGTGCAAGTAGCTGAGCAAAGAGCCTTAGCCTGTTTTCTGTTGCATCTTCCCCTCTTGTATTTCTCACTTTCTCTTAAACTTGTTTCTATTGTCTCTTTTTCTTTCTTTACAATGCATGAAGGCCATTTGTGTTATGAAAATAACACAGGGTACCTAGTGAGGTTCAGTGGTTTCCTGTGAAAAAGATTAGAGGCTACATAAGAACAGTTACGTCAAATACACTTGCGTTGTCTTTACACTCATTGCTTTGAGAATATGTGTAAATGTATACGTCTGTGATTGCATGTGGGAAGGCGTGTGCCGTGTTAGCAGACGTTTGCTGTGTGAGGGACCAGTATGTATGGCTGCAATGTGATTTTGTCACTTCAAACGATGTAACGAAGCTGAGGAGAAGGTTGTCACCTGTTTGAGCTTGTGTTTATTTCTGTGTTTGAGAACTAAGTGGGTGTTTGGCACCTGGCTGCTTACTGCAGGGATAGAAAGACCAATGCATATCAAGTTGTACAAGGACAGAACAAGGACTACAGTGCATTCAGAAGTTATTCCGACCCCTTCACTTTTTCCAATATTTTGTTATGTTGTGTCCTTGCGCTCAAACAGTCTAAATTCTTTCAAAGCAAAGCAGAATTTTAGGTGTTTGCAAATTTATTGGGTTTGACACAACAAGCTTTGCACACCTGGATTTGGGGATTTTGTGCTGTTCTTCGTTATGGATCCTCTCCAACTCAGGACAGGTCTCTCCAGAGATGTGTAAGACTAGGTTCAGGTCAGGGCTCCAGCTGGGACACTCAAGGACATTCACAGAGTTGCCATAAAAGTGAAGGGGTCCAAATACTTTATGAATGGACTATAAGATCAGAGGAGCTGCTGTTATTGTGTGGATATGCGTGTGTGTGCGCATGTGCTCTAGTATGTCTGTCTTTGTGAGGAGAAACATAAGTTTTAGATCTGGATGGCGAGGACATTTTTGAAAAAATAAGGGTGTTCCAGCCTCCTCACTTCTTTATTGAACTATTTAAACTTTGGGCTTTAGGCTTTAGATTAGGATTTGGGTCTTGGAACCTGGGAATGCATTTTGTTAATGAGGTCCTGAGAAGTACAGAAGCACAAAATCCACCAGCAAACACATAGCAAAGGGGTGACACAAATAAAATAAATAATAATAATAATAATACAAATAAAGATAGTAATATTCTTTACATATCTTGCATAGGATATTTCTCTGCTGTGTTTCCAGCTTTAAAAATTTGAAATCCCAATCACCAATGTTGTGTGACCTCTCTTTCCTCATCTTGTATGGATGTCTGACCCTCCTCATGGTCACTCATTTTTATGTTTCTGTCAACATGTGTTTTTATGACCCAAATGCAGAAAGGTGCATTTATTGAAAGTTACTCATCATTATATCATTGTTATGGTGGCATTTTGTTTGTGATATGTGATGTGATAGGACTAACCTTGAAGGAAAATGTAGTAAGGAAACTAAAATGTGAGGAGGAGCAAATTTGAAAAGAATAAGAGATTAAAAAAATTCAAGAGTTAAAAAAAAAAAAAGTTGTAGGGTGAGACATTAAAGTAAAAACAGAAATTAATTTATGAAATAAGTTTACCTTGCCAGTTTCATTACCAGATTACTGAAAGCATTTATTTTTTGTAAAATGTGCATAAACATACTCAGTCTCATTGGGATCAAGACTTAACATCAGTTGACCTCTCCATCTGGCAAGTCAAGGCACCGCACCAGCAAGGCCATATTAAGATTCCCTTGGAATTTTTTTTTCCCTTCCTAATTATTCTCTTTAATGAATATTCCTTTTATAAGCCTTTTAATTTGTTTTTAGAAACAAAACATGCATTGTTATCAGACAATACACAACATTTCTGCTCAAATAGAATTGATTTACCAGCCTTTCATCCTGTGGATGTTGCCACTTGGCTTTCAGCAGTGTTACACAGAAGATTAAAAAAGGAAAAGAGATCTTCCTCTGCCTGAAGCACTCACCGAAATTTTCCTCTCCTTACAATCAGGGGGCAAAGGATCTGCCTCTAATGTAGGGTGTGGACTGAATGTCAAGTTTGGTTGGATGTGGAGGTCTGAGCAAGAGAGCACACATCCTTGCACACTGATGTGTAAACACACATACACAAGGAATAAGGGATTAATATCATACATTTTGTCCTGATATTCTATTCATTTTATATATAAGGGAAAGACCTCAAAAAGTTCACATAGTTTCACCCTCATTTTCTTTTATGAAAATCAATGGTGAACTTTTTACTTAGTTGGCTATGTGCTTTTGTAAGTTGGCAACCTGGAGATTTAAGAGCTATATCGACTCTAGCAGAATGATGCAAAAACATAGACTATGCCAAAGAGTGTTTACATTTAATTCTGTTTTTTTTAAAGTAACTATTTGTTTGACAACTTCTGAGTATTGGTGAAGGTTAATCTATTAATACATTTGCTCACGGTCAGGGAAAAGTCACTGTCATGGTTAATTTTTCACAAAAACACCGTATTTATTGGTCACAGAAAGGATACGATACCCAAACACTTGGAATCAGGTTTGATTGTGATACATTTCCCTGGGCCACATAAATGCAAAACCACTTATTGCATTGCAACTGAAGTTTAGTGTGCGCCAGTGAATGTAATTACTAGGACTGGGATACTTCAGATATGTGTGGTAAAATTGCAGGCACGTGTATGCCGAGTTGGGCTGTCTGACAAAATGATCCTTACTAAATAGGCCTTGATTGTCAACAGACACGTGTAATGTAACCAGTTCTACATTTCTGATACATTATGTACTTTTAAAACTTTGGTGGGCAAGCAGATCCTGAAATAAAGAGACTGCTGTCACGCGCATCCCTGTTTCTTCGTGTGTTGCTCTCTCCCTCTCATTCTCTCTCTCTTTTGCTTGGCCTCCCTTTTGTCCTCTCCTCAATTTTTCTACTGGTCAAGTTAATGGGTCTTTAACCTTGTGTCAATGAGCTGGGGGCTTTGATGTGATTGCCCACACCACAACTATTCCCTTCCCAATTAGGCAGGGATGCAGGCTTGAGGAGAGCTTCTGTGTGTGTGTTTATGTCTTCAAGAGATCTTCAAAACATAGCCAGAGGTGTCCACAATGAGTGCCATTATTGTCGTTAATGACAAAGATAATGGGATACAGATGCAAGCATACAACCACACAAACTCTCACACACACACACACACACACACACACACACACACACACACACACACATGCACGCACAATCAGCTTGTCTCTCACCCGCACAACCACAGATATAAACATGATAATGACTGTTATAATACACGCAGATTCCCACTGTGAGCTTATGAAGATAATACAATCAGAAGATTATTAGCATCACCAGACTTGAAGCGATTAATTTCATCAGAAGATTGCCCGATTTGATACCATACAATTCCACTGTGTGAGGTTGTCTGAGAGATTGCATTAAGCCTGATATTAGTCTGATATATTATTAAAAGCCTGTGTCATTTTGTATGCAACTCGGAATGATAGTGACCTTACGTCAACTACAAACCAATCTGTAGTTCAGTATGTCTTACTGCCTTTTGACCAAAGAGCCCCAGGAAATGAACTCAGGAACCAAATCAGAATCAGTCAAGTTTTTTTGTACTGTTGTTTGCATTTTTCCCTGAGATATTACGGACTGTGAAGATTAGCCAAATTAAACCAATAAAGCATTTAACATAAAGGACTATGCTTAGAATGCATATTTCTTACATAAGTAGATATTGAATTCAATATCTGTATGTATAAGACAAATCTATGTTTTAAATATACTCTTGTGATACTAGGCTATTGAAATTATTTTGGAAGGTTGATGTGCAGATTTTAAAAAGAAGACAATAAAATATGATCTGAGTGTTTTTTATAGGTTACTGCTTCAGTATGTAAATCCCATAGTAAAAACTATCCAATGAAATGAAATATTCTCAGTATTTTTAGTCTATTTCTTTTAAAATCCCTCATTTTCAGAAGTAAAGAAATAAGCCACATTACTTTGTCAAAAATCATTAACCCTGATCAAATTACAAGAAATTTTCCCTCCCAAATCTTGATATCGATAGAACTAATAATCAGGATTTTCTCACAGTTTAAATGAAGGCTTTAAAGTTGTAGTAGTGTTAGTAATTAAGTTTGATCAATTGGCATTGTTCAGCATAGCATTGCCTCCCTTTAATGCAGGAAGACTATATTAAGGGGCATGATCTATGGCCCAGGAACCTAAATGCCCATACAGCTTGCATGTCCCTACCCTCGGAAATGATCTATAGAAGAATACGAGTGGCAAGTGTAATAAACATGCAATTAAGGTTGTAGAGCAGTCATGGCTAAAAGAAACAATGTTAACATGGGAAACAAACAACAGTCTTCTGTGTGAAAGTCCTGTGTTTTGTTGACTGAACCGTCCACCCCAACCCAAACCTCCTCCTCCTCGTCATGCAGACTTTGTTGCTCAATATGCTGCATCACCTGACTTCCTCCTTTTGCTTCAGTCATAATTACTATGGCTGCTACAGGTCTCCTAACAATAAAATGTAATTATGGGTCATAATAAGCTGCTTGAACCGATTATCTATGGGCTTTTTTTTTTTCAAAGGACAGTCTCAAAAGATGGTGGATAGGAGTCTTTATACTTGCCCTGTATGAACTGATCTATAATGCCTGACAAATGTACAGAAATTTGTCATGATGTGCTGCCACCATGAAAAATTTCTGTACATTTCTCTGATTCTGTCAGTTTGACTGGAACACACACACACACACACACACACACATGCACACACAAAAGAAACCAGGAACCCATACACACATTAAGACAGGACTTTTGCCAAGCCAGTTATTGTAAATTATAATTTTACACTTAATTGAGTTTTTTCCTGGTTAAAACAAGCATAAAAAACAGACACTTCTGCCACAAGTGAAAGATAGAGATAGTGTGTGTGTGTGTGTATGTGTTTACTCATGTTCGATGTGATGAATGACCAAAAGTGAGTGTTTATTTGTGAGTTATGGGGTGTGTGTGTGTATGTGTGTGTTGGAGAGTCAAAGAGTCAGGGGAGGGGTTAGAGGGAGAGAAAGGATGTGAGGACAGTTGTGGGCTAGAGCTAGAGGCGCATTATCTACCCTACTCATTCTCTCTCTTACCAGCGGGGGGTGTGGCGCCTTTTCCCTGCTTCCTTCTCGGTGGCTTGCCTTCACAGTCTGGAAAAATAACTGATGGATGTCACAGAAACACACACACACTCAGTGTCACTGTCACTTTCCTTCACATCCACACACATCACACACTTTCACAAAATTACATGTCTATACTAGCACACAGACACACACAGGCAGGGACTATGTCACTCTCATACAAACACTCAAACACTTTCTCTTTCTAACACGCACATGCTCATACTTCCTCAGACACTTACATACACTTAGATAGACCCTAAAAGTGGCTCCTTGGGACCATTGCAAGCCCAGACAGACGGCTTATTATCACACTCTAAAGCACAGATTTCAAAGGCGAAACAAAGCAGGATGTATTGAAGGGGAGATGAAGTAAATGAAGGAAGAGTTTGAAAGGAAACAGAAAAGAGCATAAAAAGTAATGCTGAAGGCAAAAAAAAACACAAAAGGGGTTGCAAAGACTGCAGAATAGTAGAAGAGGAGTGTTCTCTGTCCAAAAGAATGCAAGGACAAAGGATGTAAGTAAAAAAAAGTCAGCGGGAAGAAAGTGGGTGTTTTGCATCCTTCGGCTCCAGTCTTGGCCTTTAATTTCTCTCACAGCGGGCTGACCTCTGACAAAGAATTTTTTTAATTGAGCACAGTGCTGTTATCGGTCACATGTTTTTTAAAAGCATCGGACTGATGATGGTCTTGCAAGCAGGAGGATTTTTAAATGATAAGAGAAAATTGAAGCCATAATGAAAAACAGGCCAAATTGTGGCAATCAGTGTAACATTTACATAGGAAGGTGTGAAGAAGAAAAAGTATTCATGTGTAAATGTCATCACTTTATTGTAAGACACCAGGCTTTTGTTTTTTTTCTAGCGAGCATCAAAGTTTAATTAGTTATTGGAATGGCTTGTTCTGGTGCTTGAGAAAAATATGAAATTACAGGTCACTGTAAAGCAGCATGATGATTCGCACTTTTTATAACTGCATTGTATTCATTGGTATTTTGAAGTAAAAACAACCTAGATTTTATATTTGAATGGCTCTTAATGTCAATCGTATCCCGAAAATGTCTTGTTTTTACGCAAACATACGTTTTACCAAAGGGACTTAATATAGATGAAGATGTCAGCTGTTTCCAAGCTGGAATTGGAAAAAACATTTATGTATCAACAAAGGAACAAAACATCGTCTTATTATTCAGTAGTTATGTTTGATAATTGAGACCCATGGCGTTTTAATTAACTAAGAAAATGTCATTATGTTACATGAATGTCATATGAGCTAACAACCCCACACACACTACCCAACTTTCAACGTGTATATCTTGATTTGTCCTTGAGGTTACACTGTCTGTACACGTGCATGTGAATGTGTGTGCCAGCCTTCCTTATTAAAGCGTGTCTCTGCCACTCTGCACAGCAGATCAGCACTCTAATTACACCAACCAACAAGCTTTTCATCTCTAGTAAATAAGGTGGGTTGATCAGGGCTGCAGATGATTTGTCACCCCTTTACAAGGGCTACTGACGACGATTTTCAGCTTTATCTGGTCTTGTGCATACACTATCTTTCACAATACCAGTGGAACCGTATTTTATGTACATATAGAGACTTCAAAAATTTGTATCAGCATGTATATTAGGCCCCTGTAAAACAGTGTACTTCTTTTCACTGGACCAGATTAAAAGAAAAAAATTTATATATATATATATATATATATATATATACATATATATATAAATATAATTATTTATCTATTTATTTATTTTTACATGTTATGATGAATGTTTTCTCCCTTTAAGAAAACATGTGGTGGACAATATAGTACTAAATACTATACTAGATGTAGTGAAAAGACAATATGTTCTGTTTCCCTCTTATTCTTTCATAGAAAATTAAAAAACAAACAGGTTTTTTCCTTCTTTGCAAATCATATATTTATGTGATATCCATTTATTAAATATATCAGTTTATCAGTTTATGACATGTTTTTAAGGAATAAAGCATACGGACAGCTGAATATCCAAATGATTCAAACTGCGCTTAAAATGAGATATGGTTTCCACTCTGCCAGCTCGTAAACGGAGAGCAGATAATGAGCGGGATGTAGAGACACTGGGCATCTGGAACGAGCATATGGATATCTCTGTTAATGGTGAGCAGAAAGACCATAATTCTGCAGCCTTTTGACAGTGTCTTAGCAACAGCTTCAGGCCAGTAATCACCAGTTGTTTTGAACAGTTACTTATAACATAAAGGAGGATAAAGTGATGTAACAGTTGAGGTTCGAATGATTCCTGAAGTCTTTGTCGTTATTCCATAATCACACACATAGCTGAATAGGTAACATAAATCATGTGATCTTCCTATCAATCCATGGACCAATATAAAAAGTCAGTCTGAAGGTCTGACTGTTGGGTTCTTGGTCACACCCCTGACCATGGCCAACTCTAGGAAGAGTCCTGGTGGTTCCAAACTTCTTCCATTTCACCATTACTGAAGTCACTGTGCGCCTTGGAGCACTCAAAGCTTGATCAATACCCTGATCCATGCTTTACCACTGTTTTATCACAGTTATCTACCTCAAGATCTATAGAGTTCTTTGGTCTTCATTGCTTCATTTTTCTTCTGACATGCAGTGTGATTGTCAGAACCTTATATACACATTTGTGTGTTTTTTTAAACTATGTCTAATAAATTTGCCACAGGTGGACTCCAGAAAACTTCCAGTCAAGGATAATTAAAGCAAACCAGAAACACTTGACCAGAATGGAGTGCAATGCAAAGTGTCTTTTTAATTTTGTAAATAAGAGATTTAAGTTTTTGGTTTTTCATAAATTTGCAAAAATTTCTAAAATGTATTATTTTTGTCATTATGGAGTATACACTAATTGACCAAAATGTCAATTTTATCAATCAAAAATTGAATCTCCATCAAAATAAAACTTTTAAAAAGTGAAGGGGTCTAAAAATTTCCTGAAGTCAGCCACTTGATAACTTGATATTTAGCTGGAATGAATCCCACAAATTTATTATGAGGCGGCTTGTTTGACAGTTGCACCACCATGAATATTATTAGTTTTTAAGTCAAACTGTTGTCAAAAATCCATAGCAGCTGTCTCCAAAGAAGAATGTAACTATGATACTGAAATGTTCAAAAATGTTCTTATGACTATTGTGAACATATTTTGTAGAAGTTCTCTTAGGCAAATTAGCTATGTAATGTCGAAAAACAAACAATGAAACAATTAAAAGCTATATTCAGGCCAGTCTGCCCAAGTCAACTGTATTGTATTTCCTCCTTTATTCAGTATGGAAAGACACGGCACTTGACTATGTTCAAATTACATTGATACCACTGATTTATATCTGATTTAAGTAGAATGTGCAAAAATGTGTTTCCGCCTCGTTTCGAACTGTCCCTAATGTCTCAAAAGAAATTGGTATGCATGGTGTTAATTTGGGAGAATCGACTGTTTTGTTCTCAACAACACTGAGAGAAAGATAATGGTTTGTATTTTTCTCAAAGTTGCTTTCACTAAACAAACATTTAGCCTGTCACAACAACTGAGCTTGCTGCACCTGTGGAGGAACATCTGCTGAATCATTTCAGTGAAGGAGAATTGAGTTAAAATCAACAACGTGGTGTCTGGTTTGATATTCATGGACTGTTAATTGGTTTCCATGACAAACCATGGAGGTGGCAGATAGAGAACCAAAATAAAGCGCAACAAGTTTATTTTTACGGGGGATACACTTTCCTGATTGCACAGTATGCTAGAGAAAAGTTTGACAGTTTTAAATAGGAGATATGGCATTCAACAC